>PVKM010025722.1:0-19772 GCA_004027735.1 Carollia perspicillata | reverse complement strand
AAAGAGGGTTTTGCTGCCGCCTTTCATTCTTAACATTAAAATATTTCCATTGATGATTATTTGGCATCGTAAGTTTCAAAACTTTGTATTTGGAATAGCTGGCTAATGTTTTCTTAAATTACACCCTCTTGTGGGTCCATAAAGTCCCAAAGTTATTACAAATAAATAAATGGAGTTTCTCTTCATGATGTAAACCAGCTTTCAATGAAGTCATTGAGGGGAAGTTTAGTTTGGATGGAAGCAGCGCCTCCCGGGGCAGGTTCTGCTTTCCACTCGAGGGGGCTGGAGACGCTGGTCAGCAGCTGCTCTCAGGCAACCGGAGGCAGCAACCCCCGCTGCTTCATTTCTTGTTTTAACTTCCAGTGGGAAACTCAATATTTTAAAACGCTCCCTTTTCCTAAAGTCCTCTGCAAGTGGTGATCAGTCCTTGGAGCTGGTTAAAGAGAGATTTGTTGGTGCTCACTGCCCACATCCAAACTTGAGGTCCTCAGGCACTCCGACAGTCTGCTAGCACCCCCAAAGCTGGCATGCCTTGCCCTAAGTCACAAGGCTGCAGCCTTCCCCAAGCATAGTAGTAAACACATTCTTCAGGAGGAAAGACAGGTGGGGCTCAGAGACTGGCCCTAGGAGAGCAGCAGGCCCTGCTGGACTCCTGGGCACATCCTGGGAGGGAACAGTGCTTGTGAGCCCACTTCATGGGCTGTGCTCAGCAGGCAGCCCCACCTGCAGGTGCCCCACCTATCCCGGTGGCCTGCCCTAGGAGCCTAAGGCAGAGTGAAACCCAGTATCGATATGGAAGTAATCACCACTCAGGTACCCAGTTTGGGTCCAGAGAGCCAACATCCACAGTCCTTTCTGGCAGGACGGTTTTCTTTTTTCTGCTTCTTTAAGTATGAAACAGGCTCTCCTCTCTGCAAGGCCTCGCTATCCCACCTCTACCCACAAAAATAATTCTCCTGTGCTTACAGTCATCCAGACATACACTTTTCAAATACTAATTAGAGCGTGACTTGGAGCCAGAATTACAAGGGCGCTGCTGCTGATTTTTAGGTGACGTGGGCATGCTGTCGAGGTTTTTCATTCTTTTCCTTACTCTCCTGGTGGGAATTGGCATTTTATAAGGGTGTGAAGCTTCCCAGACTCAGGGTCCTGCCTTTAATTTGCATCTGTAGCTAAATGGAAATTAACTCGGGAGCTAGACAGCCTAAGGCTACCAAGTGGCTGCAGAGGAAAAGGCTGATTTTAAGTTCGGCATCTGCTATCCTGTTGGCCTCTGACCAAATCAGAGGGAAGGAGTGAAGATGCCAAATGCATCAGTGCTTCTACTCTCCCAACACAAACGCGCCTACTGTGCACGGAACAGAAACCCAGAGGCAACGCAGCGTAATGCTCAGGAATGTGCGACCTGAAGTCAAGTCTCTCTGCCAGTTTAACACCATGATCTTGGGAGACACACTCACCACTTTGAGCCTCAGTTGCACGTCCGTCCCTGAGACAGGAATGTGCACTCCCCGAAGCACATTGGTGGGCAACGTTAGCACATTTAAAACAACAGGCCCCCAACAGACATGTGAAGAGAGCTCAACTGGCTGTGATCGAGAAAATGCAAATAAAAACCGTAGTGAGATAGCACCTCGCGCCTGTCAGAATGGCCATCATCAATAAATAGAAAAGAGCACGTGCTGGCGAGGATGTGGAAAAAGGAGAACCCGCACCCGCGGTTGGTGGGAATGCAGACCGGGGCAGCTGCTGCGGAGAACAGGAGGGAGATTCCGCAAAACATTAAAAACAGAACTGCCACACCACCCAGCAATTCCACGTCTGGGTATTCGTCTAAAAAAATCCGAAACACAAATCTAAGAAAAATGCACCCCTATGTCCATTGCAGCATTATTTACAACAGCCGAGATATGGAAGCAACCTTCTATCCTGTTCTATTAATAGAAGAAATGTCTATTTCTTCTATCCATCCACAGAAGAAAGGATAAAGAAGAGATGGCACATATGTACAATAGAATATTAGTCCACCATAGAAGAATCAAATCTTGCTGTTTGCAACAACATGGATGGACTCACAGGTTATTGTGCAGAATGAAGTAAATCAGACAGAAAAAGATAAATATTGTACAATTTCACTTACATGTGGAATATCAAAACAAAATAAATGAATAACAATACAGAAAGAAACTCACTGGTACAGAGAATAGACTGATGGTCACCAAATGGAAAGGGGTGTGGAGGAGAGGGTGAAAAGGGGGAAAGGGACTAAAAAGTACAAATTTCCAGTTATAAAAATGGTCATGGGGATGTAGAGTACAGCACAGGAAATACAGTCGATAATGCTGTAATTACTATAAGGTGTCCGTGGGGGGGAGGGTAATAGATTTATTGGGGTGATCACTTTGTAAGGTATGTAGATGTCTAATCACTATGTTCCACACCTGAAACTAATATACTATACCTCAACTAGAACTGAAAAATAATATTTTTTAAGAAGAACAAATGTTAAATTAAAAAAATAAAAAACAACTGATAGGCCCTCCGTAATCAGCACACAAAGACTCACTTCACTTTGCCGTTCAGTTTCTGCCACCTACCCAGGAAGAGACCTCACATCAAAATGTACATTGCTTCCCCTCCTCTAGAATGTAAGACCCACGAGGAAGAGATTTTTATTTCTTTGATTTACAGCCATTTCTTCAGGGTGAACCACATTTGCAACCTATGAGGTGCTCAGTAAGTACATAAATGAATTCATTCATTTGGACTTCATGCAACAAACATTCCTTGAACATCTACTCTGTGCCAGACAATGTGTGAGATTCAAAATAATAGGCCCCTTGAGGAGCCAGGAGATACCACCTTGTGTGGAGAGGAGATGCTCAGGCAAAACAACAAAAGGTCGCTTAAAGGTGGTGTCCCAGAGTGACACTGGGTGGTGTGAGAGCTACCACAGAGCTTCACACGACTGGGAATGGGCAGGATACTCAGGTTAGAGGGGTTGCACAGACGCACACAGGGCGAGGGGGGCCTCCAGCCTCCTCCTGAGCAGACCCCACCCCACTGGGGCACACCACAGGATGCCCCGGTACACACGCCTCTTTACAGGTCCAGCAAGACTATGTTTGTGGTCCTAGTGACGTGTGAACAGCTTTTAAGAAATGACTGGAAAGCCACTGAGCCTTCTATTTTTAATTGTGATTGCTGATTTTTTTTAAAAAAGCTCCATGTCTTTATGGATAAATCTGCAATCCGATAAACTCACAAAAAACAAAACTATTTCACGTGACATATTTCTGCAAACTTGGAAAGTCTGCAAAATGACCAAAGGAGAGAGGAAACTGACCTTCAACTTCATAGGCTTGTGGCTCATTGGTAAATTTACTGGCATTTTTACAGCCTCAAAGTCCCCTGGACCTTTGTTGGTTTTCAGAATGTTTCTACATTGACCTCATCAGGTCTGAAAGCTGAGAGGCCTCTCTCTAATTTTCCTTAGTATGTGACTCTTGCCTTTTCCCTTGGTTCTTTGGTTTTCCTCCCCTTCCTGATAAGAATGTCATGGGGTCCCCAACCCCACAGTTGAGCCTCAGGGAGACTTGGGACTCAGTGGGGTGGGGGCACACCTGCAGAGTGCCCTGTGTTTCCTGCTAACTGGCCTTCTGCAGGCCTCCCGTCTCCCCATTACCCCCTGTCTCACCCCCACATCTGTCTGAGAGCCGGCCAGGGCTAATCCCATGATGCCCACATCCATGTTTACGAGTATTTCCTGGGTGTGTCTACCTATCATCACAAAACCCCAGATCCCAAACCACCCCTCTCACTAGGACTCATCCCCACAAAGCTCCGTATATCCCCCAACATGATCCACTCCCCACCTTTCCCAACCCCAGCCCCCTCCCCTGGATGCCCTGTTGTCGGGATCCCAACATCCTCTGCGCTTGTCTGAGCTCAGATGGGAGCCTGATGGCTTCTGAGGGCACTGAGCCCCTGAAGTCCCCTCAGGGGTCCTGGAGCCAGCACAGCAAGTGTCCCACTTGTCCCCCATCTTCCTCTCCAGAGCACTGTCGCTCCCTCTCCTCCAGACGTCAGCCTGGCCTGGGCATCTATCCCCTGCCTGCCTCATCATGTTCCCCATGCCAGCGTCCAAACATACCTGCTGGAGCTTCTCCCACCTTAAAAAGAAAAAAAAAACCCCACAGACCAACTCAAGTACTGCCCATTTCTTTACTATCCTTCCTACCGAACCCCTCCGAAGATGTGTGCATTCCTGCTGCCTCCAATTCCTTTTCTCCTACTAGTTTCTTTAAGTTTAAAAAACTTTTAATGAAAAATGTCAATCATAAGTAAACATCAAAAATGTAATGAACCCCAGATTTAATCATTATGAACGTGATGCCTATCTGCTTCATTTCTGTTTTCTCCTTGCTGAAGTTTTTTAAAGCAAGTCCCAGATAATGTGACATTTCACTCTTACATGCTTCAGGTGCAGCTGTAAAAATAGGAAATTTTCTTATTTAACTTTAATATTATGTAAGAATGACACTGTAACAATATTGTAATACATGTTATGGAATAATTCCTCCTGTCGTTTCCCACTCCACTCAAGGCTTTGTCCCCACTACTCCACACAAGCTTTTCTTATGTAAATCATTCGTGACCAAGAACCCTTTGGCCATTTTCCGCCGGTAGGGTGACCAACCATTCCAGTTTGCTTGGAACTGGGGGATTTCTTAGAAAACGGGACTTTCGGAGCTAAAACCAGGGACGTTCTAGGCAAACAGGGACAGTTGGTTGCCCTATTTCTCAGTTCTTACCTTTCTCAACTTTCCAGAAGCAATTGACAGAGGTGATCATTCCCTTTTTCTTGAATGACATTCTTTTCTTGTCCTCTGGGACACCACTCTCCCTTGGTTTCCCTGCCCCTCTGGCCACCGCGCATCTGCCTGACCTCCGTATCTCAGCCTGGCCCCAGGTCCTCTGTCCTCAGTCCTCTTCTCATCTTTCCCACTTTCAAGCCTTGAAATACCAAGTGTGCATGGATAGCTTGCAGATTTCTGCCTCCGGCCAGACCTCTCACCGAGACACACACTTTTATGCCAACTGACTGCCTGGCATCTCCACTTGGAAGTCTCAAAGGCACCTCAAATTTAGTACTTCCAAACCAAACTCTGATCTCTCCCCTAAAACTAGCTCTTCTCACAGCCTTCCTTGTGACAGACAGTGGCAACTTCATAAAAACCTTGGAGTCACCTTTGACCTCTCCCTCTAACACTCCCATGCAACCTGCCAGCAAACCCCACTGAGCCTTCTCTCAACAATTATTCACAACCCAGCTACTTCTTGCTGTCTCCACCGGCACCGTTTCCTGCTCAAGTTATTGCGTCCCCTCCTCACTGGTGTCCCTACCCCAGTCAATGATCCTTTCCACCATGCTAAAATGCTGTGATTTTTACATCTTCCTGTTAAAGTTTGAAGAGTGGTGAGAACCATGTACTAAAAGACACATGAAAGTATTTCTCCATGATTATACCCCAGAAAAATCTATTAGGTCATAGGCGTAATACTGACTCAGTTTTAATGTTTGATTTTACAAAGACTCCATCCTGTGTCTAGAGATCTAAAATTAAAGGCGACATTGTCTAGGATGGTGAAATGCTACTTCCGCATTTCTTCATTTTTTTTAAAGAAGCTAAATTACACGTGAAACAGTTTGGTCACTGACATTTTAATTCTGTTAATACTGACACAGACCTTAAGTATTTTATAAACTTGCATTAGCGCTGGCTGGGTTGCTCAGCTGGTTGGAGCGTCATCCGTTACACCAAAAGGCTGTGGGTTCGATTCCCGGTCAGGGCACACACCCAGGTTGTGGGTTTCATCCCCAGTGGGGTGCGTACAAGATGCAACTGATCAATGTCTCTTTCACAATGACGTTTCTCTCTCTCTCCCCCTTCTTCTCTCTCTAAAATCAATAAACATACCCCTGGGTGAGGATTTTAAAAGAAGAATTAAACTTGTATTAAAAGCTATGATTCTTGTATTAAGAAGCCCAAGAACATTAAGGAAACCTGCATAGTTGGACTCTATTCAATGGGCCGATTCCTTGAAGCCAAACTTTTGGAGGTCGGGATTACATAACCATAACAACTAGTCTTGTATTTTAGGTTTTCATTACTAATAGTAGGTCTCACAAACGGATTTCTCAATTGTTCAAGCATATCATTAATTTTAACATTGCATCATGGTCTTTATTTGCCTTTCCTAGAAAAAAGAAGCAATCCCAATCTTTTACAAGAATCCCTTAAAAACTAACATGACAATGGTTTCAATGCCCTGACAAAAATGTGTTACTAATGATCTTTCTCCAAAAGCTCTCCAACAACCACAACCATTATTATTCATAATTCTCAATAATCAATAAAATATCGGCCAAGCACTTTATTACTAAGATTACATGCAAAGAGGCATGGAGAATGTTATCTGTGGTTTATCCAAAAATTCTAATGGAATACATACTGCAACCACAAAACCATGCTGAAATCTATAGAGACAAAAAGATTTCCCTTCTCCTAAACCCTTGCTGACTTGCTCTGCAAAAGTGAACAGCTGAGCCAATTCTGAGAAACGAGTGGAGAAAGAGCAGCTCCTTGAGGCAGGCTTTGTCTCGTGTGCAGGCATCCTTCCTAGAGTGAGGAGGAGATTCCGGGTGAGGGAGTACTGTCTGACCACCCCCACCATCACCCCAGCCCCCCCACCCCAGCCCCAGGCAGAGCAGACTGTGCCTTGGCAATCACACTGCCTTTCTTGCCAATTCTGTGAAGTCACAATATGCCTCTGGGTACAGTTCCTCCAGCTCCCGTTCATATACCGGTAATTGCTGCTAAATATTCCAAGGCTGCTGTGATATTTGTGATTTCTTCCACAATGTCAGACTCCCACCAATCCCTAATTGCCGACTTAACTTTACCCTGTGTTTACTCAACCATGTCCTTAAGGAGGCATGAGCTGCTGTAAAAGTTACAATTGTGGTCCAGCGTGCTCTTGCCTTTGTTTCTCTGGAACAGGTCCAGCGCACTTGTAGACCTTTTTCAGCCACTGGGGTTCAACACTATTGGCAAGAACGAAATGCAACTGGCAGGAGAGGCCACAGCAAAGCAAACAGTCCACTTAGCAATGTTGCCTAACTTACTCTACCCTGGAAAACCTGGCAGGGCCCTCATTGGCTGACTGTATGTGCAGGATGGGGACTTCTGCTCATCCGGTGCTATGCTGCTCTCATTGGCTAATAGCATATGTGAATGGAAAACATATATATTATCTGTGGACACTAATGAATTACTCAGAGGTTCTTTGTTGTGAGTCTCCTCGCCCCACCTCCTCAGTACCTGAAGTGCTAATCACCTATTAAGTCTTTTGACAGGAAAAAAATGGCTGAAGACCTCCTACAAAGTAGATTTATTCCGAGCACCTTACCTAATTTGATTCCGATCCCTGTGTAAGTGCTCCAGGCTCTAGCTCATTTTGTCTCCACTGCAACAGTCAGGCTGAGCAGGAGAGCTAGGAACAGTTTCAGATATTCCTTGAGCTCACAGCCAGATATTACCTTTGCCAGAATTCCCATAAAATTAAGGCTCATTGTAAACACATAATCATTTCCCTACAGATAATTGGGCACCCTCATTCAGACAGAAGCTGTCAATCAATTTAGTTTGTTTCAAGTGATTTTCTGTACTTTGAATGAAATAAACAATGGTTGGCTTTTGTCCACCTAGCATCTGTTCCCTTTTCCTAATTAGCACTCTAATTACTTTCCAGGGAATTACCTTTTCCCCTCCTGTGCAGTGTGGGTGGGACTACACTCACTTCCCATCACAGAGGCCGAGGGGCTAGGTCATTTTCTTTCCCATGTTAGGATAACCACTGGCCTACCTGCAATAAGAACTCAACCAACTGAATGCCCCCTTGACTTCGAACCTTGAGTGATGCAAGGGTGGCAGCTTTGCCTTATCCAGACTGTTCCAGCTCTGGCATCATTCCCATACTGCAGGCTTCCTCGCTCTGGGGCAGGCTTGGTTTCCGCCTAGCCGCAGCCTGGTTCTCCAGGCTCCCTGTCAATCTGGAAACACCACGGAGCTGCCAATAAACTCCCCTTTTCTTGGGTTATTCAGAATCTTGGTCTGTTAGTTACATCATAGCCCTCTGACTAACCCACCAACACAATCAAGAAAAACATACTTCTGAATCCACAGAGATCTTTTCTTTGGCCTACAGGAGACAGCTCAGAAAGCTCCTAATTATTAGGGCTGTGGACAAAAATAAAAGGGGATGTGTTCTCTGGAAAGTATCTCATAGGATGATCTGATCATAAAGTCCTGGCTGGGCAGGTCAGGGTGGGTAGTCATACCTAAGGTGTATAACCTTTTAGGAAAAGGCTTTTCTCTGCCTTAAGCAAGCCCCATCCATTGTTACTGTGCATCTAGGTTAACACACCTTTGAAATAAACTGTAACCACCCTCGAGAGAGCCCACAGTCTGGTTCGCTATCCTGTAATCCAATCCCTATCCTGCTTTCTCCTCCTCCCTCCATATAACCTTCCTTATGTTCCCTCCTTGGTTTCCAATGCATAAAAGCTGCAAACCTGTTATTCTCCAGAGCATTTCAGATCTTGTTCCTTGGCATATGTCATCAGTTTGGCTCAAATAAACTCTTATAAAAATTCTCTACAGGTTTGGATGGTTTTTCACATTGACAGAGCTACGTGTCTTCACTAAACCTGCGGATACATGACCAGGCCACTCTGTGGGGACTACACAATGGCCAGTGTCCTGGTGTGAATCACTTGGACATTTTTCAACCCACTTGACTTCTGGGATTTACACATCAGTTTAAAAAGTAAATCCAGCCCTGACTGGTGGGGCTCAGTGGATTGAGTCCAGCCTGCAAATCAAAAGGTTGCTGGTTCTGCTCTTGGTTAAGGGTGTGTGAGAGGCAACGGATCAGTGTTTCCCTCCCTCCCTTCCCCGCTCTCTGAAAATAAAACCTTTAAAAAAATGGCAATCCAGAGCCTTCATTTTTGTTAACCAGCCTAACCTACTATGGTCTGAGGAGACAGCGCCGCTGTCAGCATGCCTGCTTGAAGGCCTTTGGGAGATGCGAGCCCCTTCCTTCTCAGAACTAGTTTGCTAAACAGCTTCCCATTTTATCTGCCCTTCAGAGTCATCTGTGGGAATTAAAAACGTCCTAGATGTGCTTATCTGAATGGTGAAAGGTAAGCAAGGTGCAGGAGTGCCTAGACTGTGGCAGCACCTGTGACCCGGAGGAAAGAACCCACCCGGGGAGCAGAGCATGAGGTCCTGTGTGAGAGGTGGGTGGGGAGGGGCGCCAGGCTTGCAACCAGGGGACCTCAGTGAGTGGGCCCAGCAAGCGCCCCAGCCGCCACTTCGATGAGGTTCATACCCTGAGAAACCCTCACACTTATGGCTAAAGCGGTGTGTGGATTGCACACAAGGGGCCTCAGGGAGGTGCCTGCCTGCTGAAGAGGGGACAGGCAGGGGCAGAGCAAGAAGCAGCGTTCCCCACATCCCCACCACAGAGGCATCTCTTCACCCCAAGGCTATGTCTTGTGACAGAAGAAATGACAGCAGCAAAAATAGAACAGACTGCCTGAGTTGGCAGTTTGCCAATCCTTGTTTATCAGTCAGTGTCTTAAAACAGCCCCCCTGCTGCTTTCCAACCTTTGAGACATCCGGCTTCCACAGGGAGCAGCTTACAGGAGCGGCATTACCAGAGACAGAGCGCTGATCTCAGATCTCCATCTACGTCAACCAGCCCCGAAGACCAAGGCCTGGCACAGACACAACCCGGAAGGCTCACAACGGACTATCACTTGAGTCTCAAGTGATGGTCACTAATGTGCAGAGATGTGGCTGGAAGGTAGAAGAAAAGATGGAAGTGCCGATAGATAGATCAGTCCAAAACACAGGTCTGGTGTGTGCAAGTGTTTGGGCAAAGATCCTCATTGGCTCAGAGGGAAGAAAGGCAGCTAGTGCTTCCTGGGACTTTTTTTTTTTTTTTGCATTTTTTAATTGTAATAAAATTCACCATTTTATTTTAATTTTAAAGACCATTTTAAAGCGTACAATTCGGTGAGTTTTAGTGTATTCACAAAGTATAGTAACCACTAGCGCGGTCTAATTTCAGAATATTTCCATCAACCCGAAAAGAAAGCCCACGCCCACTAGCAGTCACTCCCCGCTCTCCCTTCCCCCATCTCCTTGCAATCACAAATCAACTTTCTGCCTGTGGATTTGCATATTCGGGAAACATCAGCTGAATGGAATCATAACTTACGTGGCCTTTTGTGTCTGGCTCTTTTTACTTAGCATAATGTTTCCAAGGTTCATCCATGTTGTAGCAGGTATCAGTACTTTATTTCTCTTTATGGCTGAATGATATTCCAGTGTATGATCCATTCATCAGACGCTGAACATATGGATCGCTTCCACTTTCTGGCTATTATGAATAGTAGTGCTGTGAACACGTGTGTATAAGTTTTTACGTGAAGATATGATCTCACTTCTCTTGGGTACAGCCTAAGAGTAGAATTGCTGGGTCGCAGTCTTCATTACTTCTTGCAATTCTGTCCTCGGTACAGGAGCATGGGGCAATGGCTGCAGGGCTGTCCTTGCTGCCCAGCCCAGGGGCCATGTGACAGTTTGACATGAGCCCTTGGTGCGTGCAGGAAAGTGGCTGGAACTAGCCTCCTTGGAAAGAGGAAATGGAAGGGGATGTGGCCGAGGAAACCAGGTCAGCCAGAGGACCCCTGCAGGGAGCTCCACTGCCTCCTGCTGTCCGCTGAGCTCCCCGCAGGAGCCTGAGGTCCATCTGCATTCCGTCCATGGCTGCTCTTCCCAGAAGCACCAAAACATGGTTCAGATGATAAAATGAATCCATGCAAAAGGTGGTGAGATTTTTTTTAAGTATTATTCTGACATCTTAGTCAGTTAGGGCTACTGTAAACAAACTACCATAGACTAGGGGGCTTATAAACAACAGAAATTTATTTCTCACTGTTCTAGAGGCAGAAAGTCGAAGGTCAGGGCACCAGCACAGTTGGAAAGCCCTCTTCCGGGTGGCACACCAACATTTTCTCACTGTGTCCTCACATGGCAGAAGGGGTGCGGGAGTCTCTGGGGCCTCTTTCATAAGGGCACTAATCCATCCTGGCTGGTGCGGCTCAGTGGGCTGGGTAAGGTCCTGCAAACTGAAAAGTCACCAACTCGATTCCCAGTCAGGGCACGTGCCTGGGTTGTGGGCCAGGTCCCGGGATGGAGAGTGTGCGAGAGGGATTCAATGGATGTTTCTCTTGCATAGTTCTCTCAAACGCCAATGTTTCTCTCCCTTTTTCTCCTTCCCTTCCCTTCTCTCTAAAAATAAATAAATTAAATCTTAAAAACAAATAAGGGCACTAATCCCATTCATAAAGGCTCCCCCACCATGACTTAACCACCTCCCAAAGGCCCCACTTTCAAATACCTTGCCACTGAGGATTAGGTTTCCACATATGGACTGGGAGGGACACAGACATTCAGTCTGTAGCCCTGGGGAGCTTTATTTGCTTACTTTTAACAGTCTTTCCTGCCTTTACTCTGTGTTCTGTGATGAGTCAGAGAACTACCCGTCTGGACCCCTTGATAACATTCTGCCCTGGCCCAGCTCATGCCCACAGGTCCCTTCTGAGACCAGAAGAATGCAGTGATGCTACCTGCACCTTCTGGAGGAACGTACACGATGACATTTCTGAACCAACCTGATGCTCTCTCTGTGCCTTCCTCGTCATTCCCTCTGTAAACTGCCACCCTGGTGAACGACCAGAGGGGAAGGCACACCTTTCTTCTAGCCTAGGTTTGTCCCCTCTGACCTCTCAGGCTATTTCATGTTCCTCTCATCAGATAAATTCCCTAGGTCCTGTTGCCAGAGTTCGAATGGATTCCCCCCTCCAGAAGTGCAGGCGTTGAGGGTGCCCGCGGGATAATGATGCTATTTTTTTGTATTGTGACAGTTCAGGCTGAAATGTTGTTTCTAGAGTTAATTAAAATGAAAAAAGCAGGGGGCAGTCTTTCTAAAAGCAGGTATCTAGGCAGCTGTCTGGGTGGAAGCGCATCTTAACCTGTACCTAGAGCTTGTGCAGACCTGGCCCAGGCTGCTCAGGGCGCTGGCAGGTAAGAAGGCCCTGTGTCTGCTCACAGGATCCGTTTTCACTAGCGTTTTTCAGTGCCCGACTTTATGGGATGGGTGCTCTGCTAAGAGAAGGGGATATAAAAATAAATAAGACACAGTTCTTGTCCTCAAGGAATGCATAATAGCAACAGAAATATGTGAGGGAACACGATGAGAGAGGCCAGAAGAGAGAAGTCGAAGGGTGTGAGGGAGAAGGGGGGACAGAAGCCGGCACAGGCAAAGCTCTGACGCTTGGAAGTCAGATGTTCTCCCTGCCTGGGCCTCCCTCCACGGTGCGTGAGCGGGGACGGGGGGGCAGTAGCTCTCTGGACTGAACGAGTCCACTTGGCCTTTCCTTGTGGACTTAAACTCAGCAGAGTCCCCTTTCTAGACACTTCTGCGATCACAAACCCTAGTTAATCCTCATGGCGGAATTGTTTGCTTGGAGGCTTCTTTCAGAAATGTACATATTTCAGCAGTTAATTAAATCAAGTGGCTGATGACCCGAATATTTACACTAATACACTTAAGCCAAGAGGCGCTGGGAGAGGGCAGCAGACGCAGTTGTAACAGGCTGCTCCCTCTCGGCCAGTCCAGTCGCAGGGACGGCGCAGGGCCAGGCCGGAAGGGCCGCCGCAGCGCATGTCGGCCGGGAGCGCTTTCTTCCACCAGCTACTGGGATTTTAGCAAATTTTTCAGAACTTTGTCAACTGTTTTGAAGGGTTTGGGTCACAAAGCTGTGGCTGGAATCAGCATTTGTCAGGTCGGCCGTTGGTCTGGGAGATACTATGACAATGACAACTGTCATGGAAATGGTACTTTCTGAAGGGTCTGTCACTTGGTCAGTGACCATGTCTTGGACTTAATGTCTTCTATCCTTTGGGGCCTTTCATCTGAAACCACGCTGTAAACACCAACCTTCTTTGTGTTGCCCTGACGTGAGCGCCCCGCTTTGAGAAAGAGGAAGGTCCCATTCCAGAGTCCGAAGGTGGGCTTAGAACGCAGGACTGGCAGTCCACCGCTTCCCCGGGACGCTCAGGACCCCTCTTCTGCCCCTGGAAAGGCAGGGAGGCAGAGGAAGAATCAACAGGAGGCTTTCAATGCTTAAACTGTTAACTAGCATTTCTCCAAAATGTGTTTCTGGTTAGTTTAAAGAAGGATAAACAAGATTTAATAGCTGGCAATGAATCACATTTTTTTTCCTCCCAAAATGCTATTTGGATCCACTCAAATGCCTGTCATCCTGCGTTTGTACAAATAAATAAATCTCCTTTTCTTTTGTGCATTTTTCTCTGTCCTGCATTTCCTAAAATACAATTTGTTTGACGGATGAGTTAAGCGGTTCTGAGGTTTGTTTTTGGCTCTGGAGGCAACTGGGTTGTTTTCTCATCATAATTCAGTGGGACAAGGTTATCACCCCACAAACACTAACACTTCATTTAGAACCAGAAGCACCCCCCACAGAAAAAAGAAACGGCTAATGTTCTCGATATAAGTTTCGGTTGTTACATATGAAGTTTCCCTGCAGTAACATCTCTGCCCTGCCCTTTCCCTTGCCTCTCCTTTCAGTCCTGCTGGGTGTATTTGGTGCACACACACATTCCGAAGTGGAATTACAGACAGACGGAAAGTAAACTTTGAGAGGAAGCCCGCCATGTGCTTAGGCTTGAGGCTCTGGAGCCAAGAACCGGACGCAGAGGGACAAACCTAACTGCCATCTGAAAGCAAAATTAACCCAGAGAGGAGTTTTTTCCTGAAATACAAACCACATAAGCATGGATTTTTTTCTTAAAGACTAAGACCTGTGAGATAGTTGCACTGAAATTAAACCTATGTATTTTTGAAAGGTAATTGTACTAGAATGAAACTGAAATGTTCTCCAAATGGACTTTGAATCAAGCGGACAATTCATTTGGTTGCAAGCATCGGATCAAACAGAGAAGTGCCTTTTAAGTAGTTGCCCATTATAATAAAAGACGAGGCAGGTCTATAAGGATACGTTGAAGGTGTTATGTTCAAGTTCTCCTCACTAATGCAGAGCCTCTGCGAGCATGTCTCAAGTGCTCTGCCAGTTCTTCCGACACGTGGCAGTGTTGTTCACCAGGAAAAAGGCCGGAGGTTCCAAGGAGAGAGAAACCCAGAACCTAGATGTGGGCTCCTGTCTCTGCTGGCTCTCAGCAGAGTGGTTGGGGAATAAAGAAGGAGGAAGAGGGTCCCTCCTCTCCCCACCCTGACCACCCAAGTTCAGGTACAAAGCCTGGAAGCAACATGGCCTCGTCTGAAGATTACTTCCCCCCGGTTTCCCAGAAGACTTTATTCTGTCACAGTACTGTTCCGATCTTCCTCTCAGCACTCATTACACTGTATAGCAGTAATGTGTTTTCAAGCCTATAATCATCTCAAGGACCTTGAGATCTCCCAGTATGTAGCGCAGACCATAAGATAACCAATAAATGACTAAATGAATGACTACATGAATGAATGAATACCAAACAGCATCGACTAATAATCAGATTGCCTTTCCAAGCTCCATTTATCAGCTATATGTAATGAAATGTATACTTTTTAAAAGGAACATTAAGAGTATGATTTCCACTAAGTTCCATGAAGTTTTAAAACAGCTTGTGGGGCTTCACCATTATGTCGCCTGGGCCTGGGGTCCAGAAAACCTGAACGGGAAATGATGGGCCAGGCCCAGGGCCCTCAAACTGGAGGGTGCTTCAGAGTCACCTGAAGGGCTCCTTACAACAGGCTCCTGGGCCCCACTGCCAGAGTTCTCACCCAGTCGCTTCGGGTAGTGCTGCTGCCGCTGCTGGCCCAGGGGTTACACCTGGACACTGAGCCGGGGGGGTGGCCGAGGAGTTCGCAGTTCCTGTGCAGACCAAGTAGGACTTTCTCTTTTTGCCCCAATACACTTGTCTCCATTTTCCTGCCATCACTTTCCCCACCCCACACACCCCTCCACCTCCCACCCTCAATCCTTCTCCCCTTGGGCTTTGCCCATGGGCCCTTTATACATGTTCCTTGACGACCCTTCCCCTGCTCTCCCCTGTCAGCCCCCTCCCCTCTCCCCTCTGGTTACCGTCAGTTTGTTTTTTATTTCAGTGTCTCTGGTTATCTTTTGCTTGCCTGTTTGTTTTGTTGATGAGGTTCCCCTTATAACTGCATGACTTTCAGTAGCTCATTCACCCACCTCATGGTGGCCGCGGAGATGGGGAGTGGCAATGGTGCTTCATACCCACAAAGACTTCAAAACACAGGCCCTGGATCACTTCCGTGATCACGCCTTTCACCTTTTTCACAGTGATGTAAACTAAAAGTGAAAAAAGAGGTAAATCTGATGGTGCTTTGGAAGTCAGAAGTACCATAGAAGCGTACTGGTTTCTCATCACAGAGATCCTCACTTTGAATCGGGCTCTTCCCACAAACAAACTTCCTGGGTTAGAAACATGAAAAATGCCTGAAAAACTGTGTGTGTTGGGGTTTGTATCCTGGAGGAGCCCACAATTTTCTGGGCATTTACGAAGCTGCTACAGAAGGACTGGCATTTGTTCAGTACATATTTGTGCGCATGTCTCTACCCACGGATGCCACCACCACCAGGGTTGTTTCCTGGGAATCCACGCGCTCACACAGCCAGGCTGCTGGCGGCCCTCACTCCAGCATCAGTCAGCTTGACATCTGGACCCAACCCGAGGCACCCCATCTGATCGCCACAGATGCCTTTACTTTTCAGCTGTCAGCAAAGAGATTATTCAGTTTAGGGTGCCAGGTCTGCCCCACGATCTGCCTGGAGGAGGGCTGACTGGTGTGTTAAGAAGTAAGCTGAATAATCTGGGAGTGTGGGCAAGACAAAAATTTCCCTCAGTAATCTGTCAACTCAAACCTATGTCAGGAAGGCATTTTGCCTACAGCAGCAAAATTACTGTGGTCAGGTAGACCTGGCTAGATGAAGCTCTACATATTCTTAGAGTGCATATTTTGCCCATTTTCTAAACCAAAATCCTACTTGAGTTAACTATATGGGACAGCGGTAGCTACTTTCGAAACCCTTTAGCATTGGTCCGTGGCAGCCGGGACTGCACTCTTTAGTGGCATTGGGCAAATGGGACATTCGCCTCTCCTTAGGTGGGTTCCCAAGAAGCTGGGCAAGGCTCAGTGAACAGCAACCTCGTCACTGTCGTCATTGTGACAGTGGCCTGGGACTGGGCTGGAGGGCACAATGTCAATGACATACCTTTTTATTTTAGCATTTCACATATTTTAAAATGGAAAACAAGGCCCTGGACATGATCCAGGAGAGTCGCTTGCTGGAAATTGCTCTACGATATGTTAGGACAAAGCAGGCAACTAGGAATCAAACTTTACCTCATCAAGGAGGAAAAACAGTCTGTAGAGAACACTGTAAATCAGCCAGGAGACAAAGGTCTGCCTGGATGGTCACCCGCCACCTCATGGCATTGATTTCTCAAAGCCCCAAACCGTAAAGAACCCGAACCAGAGCAGAAGGGCGTCCTAGCCTCCCATGCTCACTGATTTAATTTTCCTCTCTGAACACACACAGCCCCGTAATTAGAACATTTACCAACCTTAAATACAATTTAAACTCTGTACATGTGTGCCTACATGTCGAGAAGCTTAGGCTGAGATACGGTTTCAATAAAAACAGTCCTTCTGCGCTGATTAGAATGTGTAAAGAGGAAATCTGTTTATACCACAATCTACTCAAAACTTGTGTTGGCAGCCACACTGTCAGCTAATAAATGTCAAAGGCAAAGCTACGTGGAGGGTATGGATTAAACTACTCACAACTGTGGGGTGCAGGGCTCTGAAACGGCATGTCCAACTCCTTCTGCTACGTCTGTCGTGGAGGAATACCACCATCTCAGATGGCTAACGAAGAGCCACGCTTGGCGATGCTCCTCCTTCTGACAAGTTCAAGTTCACCCCTAAAAGCAAAGGAGTTTTTAGTGAAAATTGCAGAGTCCTGCAATGTTTGGGGAAGGCATTAACATGTATTCTTTGTCTCTTAAAATAACGGTGGTATCATTCTGAATCTACAGTAGCATGAACAATAAGGTTATGGAATTAATTAAAGACCAACAAGGCATTTAATTTTTTGATGCTCCATTTTTCATTTCCTGCTGCTTTTATAAAAATCAAAAGCATTGTCCTTTGAGTCCACCCACCCACATATCCATCTGCCCAACAGCAGCCCTGGTCTGACCCGTGTGAGACCCCTTGGGAGTCTACAGGACACAGGAGAGCCCTTGGTGATTCTCAACAACCAGAAGGAAGAGGCAGAGCACAAGTAGCAGAGCTGAAGATAGTGAATAATCACAAGCAAAAGGTGGAAACTGCATCCGAAGGTGGAGTGAGGCTGTGGCATGGGAGAGTCTGCTGGGAAAGACAGGGTGCCTCTTCTCAAGTCCTTTTAACAAGGACTGATAAAGAGCAATCTTAGGATGATGTAGGCATGCCCAGTGCTACTGGTGAGGGCCACGGAAAGATGTCGGGGTGGTGTGGAGTCTTCTCCTTCAGGTGGGCTGTGGGGCAATCTACATTTGTTGAGCTAGAGATTTCCAAAGGGGAGCGGCCAGCCAGCCAGCCTGCAGCAACAATAATATCGGTAAATGTATGCTGCCTGCCAGACACTGTTCTAAGCATGTGACATCTATTAACTCGCTTAATCAGAACAACAATGACCTATAGTAACTCATTTATTCAGGACAACGATGCTATTGCCATCCCAGTTTTATAGATAAAGAAACGAAGGCACAGAAGCGCTGGAACTTCCCAGGGTCCTCCAGCCAGGCAGTGGTGAAAGCAGACTTAGGCCGCTCACTCAGAGTCACGTGCTTTAGCTTGAGTCTCTGTTGCCTCCTGAAAGTACCGGCTCTCCACGCGTGGAGCGATGTTCTAAGCAGGGACTCTTATGACCATCACTTCACACTGCCACTCAACATGGCTGACAGCCTACTGAGCATACCCAAGTGCCCTCTACCTTTTTCTTCTGCCCTGTTACATTTTCTCTAACTCCAGGCTCTGCCAGACCCTACCTTAAACTCTAAGTTTTTATTTACGTGCCCTGTGCTGTCATTTGGGGTGCAGCGTGGGGCCCCACCTATGGAGCAAGCTGCCCTTCCCTTCTCTGGCTACTTCAGGCATTCACGCAGACCTGGTTCACAGTTGGAGGAGGCTGTACACACGCAGGAGTCCAGGCAATGTTCTCTGACGGCTCGGACTCGACAAAAACTCCAGACAGCAGTACAGTCATTTACGGAGCACTTTCAGTACATGAAATCGGTGCCTTCACATGTTTTACTTCACTTCATTCTCCTAGCACCTCTCTCTGACTTCATTGGGAAAAATACTTAAGGTTCAAGAAAGGCTATGTGACGTGCCCAACATCACACATCTCGAAAAATCACAGCTGGCACTCAAAATCCATTTCTATATTGCAATGCAGCAACACGGAACAACAAGCTTTCCTTTGGCCCTTCACAAGTAACAATAACTAAAAAAAAAATCTCTGCCCTCAGCTTGTGAGACAAGACTGCTTTTCAGCTCAGATGGACCATGTACATCTGTTTATCCCCGCCGCCCCAGACTCCCACTCGAGGTGAGACAGGTTCCGTGTTGCTACATTCCTTCATTCCTTCGACCTGTCTTTTTGAATGAGCTCAGCCTTCACACCCCACCCTGGAGTGCATTTTTAGGAGGCTGGCAGCAGAGGGTCTTCCATAAGGGGCCCTCCTCCATAAAATACCATTCCTCTTGTTTTCCTGAGAGCCCTGGTTAGCTGACCTTGCAGGCACGATGAAAGATGGCTCTTTTTGGTTTATTTTCCCTAGATAGTTGGAGGAATGTTGTTCTGGGCTTGTGTTCAGTGGGGTTGTGTTTTTTGTTGCTGTAATGGTGTTTTGCTATGGTGGTATTACCATATTTTGGAAGTTTTCTAAGCCATTGCCCATGCACCCAGGGGTGACTATTAAAATGATGAGGACATTTTTATAAATCACAAAAATAAATAAATGTATAAAAGCACAGCTAGAAAAATGGTCAAAACTAACTCAGCTAAAGAAACAACTGAAAGTGTTTTCTTTTTTAGAATCTGAGTTTCACACTTAAAAAAGAGTCCACAGAATAAAAATCCTGTACATTTAAGAAAATAATTTGTATTAATAATGTAATACATGGTGAATGCTAACTTTGATTTCATATTCTATCCAAATATCTAGATAAAAGAAATACAGATGGAAAATATTAAGCACATATGCATTAGGAATAACTATAATGTTATACCTCATGTATAATCATTGTTTTGCTATAATTAAACATGCATGACAATTTTTTAAGTTGCTTTTCTTTATAAATTGGTCCTCTTCTTTTTTCTCATCTAATATCTATGATCTTTACCATATCTGAAGGCGTGCCAGTATAGGAACATGGCCAGAACCTGCTGAGAAAGGTTAGAAAGTAGGGTTTCCAGATCATCTGCCCATCCCCCTCTCCTTCCCTCTCCTTATCCACCGTCTGCCTGGACCCATCCA
>PVKM010025721.1:0-19771 GCA_004027735.1 Carollia perspicillata | reverse complement strand
AAAAAACTATGGTACATATATACAATGGAATTCTATGTGGCAGAAAGAAAAAAAGAGCTCCCACCCTATGCAACAGCATGGAAGGAACTGGAAAGCATTATGCTAAGTGAAATAAGCCAGGCAGTAAAGGACAAATTCCATATGATCTCACCTTTAACAGGAACCTAAGCAACTAAACAAACAAGCAAGCAAAATATAGTCAAAGACATTGAAATAGAAAAGGGGATGACAGTATCCAGAGGGGGGAGGGGAGGGAATTTCAGGGAAAAAGGGAGGGGATTATAGGAACAAGTATAAAGGACACATGGACAAAAACTAAGGGGGGTGGAAATGGGAGGGAGGTGGGGAGCACTGGGGGAAGGTCTGGGATGGGAGTAAAAGACAGAAAACTGTACTGAAAAACAATAAAAAAATAAAAATAAATAAAACTTAGCTTGGCTCTAAAAAAAAAAAAGAGAAATGACACAATGAAAGAAGGGTCAAGTGATGTGATGTGAGAAGGACTGGACTGACAGCTGCCGTCTTTCAAGATAGAAGCAAGGGCCGCGAGCTAAGGAATGTGGGCAGCCTCTCGAAGCTGGAAAAAAAAAAAAGCCAGGGAACATTCTTCCTTAGAGCCTCCGGAACAAAATGAAGCCCTACCGACACCTTGATTTTGGTTCACTGATATTCATGTCTGAATTTCCATCCACAGAACTGTAAGATAATAAATAAATTTGTGCTGTTTAAGCCACTGAGTTTGTGGTAATTTTTTATGGCAGCAATAAAAATCATTACACTGTGCAAAATGCTAGGAGCAGACGAATCATTTAGAAAATACATTTGGAATAAAAAAGAACTAGTTGTGAATAGGACTTCATTTTCTGTTAAAAGATAAGTTGGAACCTCTCTGATCACTTTTCCTAATATCTCTGTCTCCTGATAGAATTTGTTAAATTAAGGCCAGAATGAGAACTAGGCTAAAAAGCTGTGAACTATACTCAGTGTAACTGCATCTTTGTTGTTCCTCGTGCACCTAACGTTTACCAGTGCAGACATGTAAGGTTAAGAATAGAATCAGCCTTAGCCAGGTAACTCAGTTGGCTACAGCATTGTCCCAGAATGGCAAGGTTATGAGTTCAATCCCCAGTTAGGGCACATACAAGAATCAACCAATAAATGCATGCACAAATAAATGGAACAACAAATCTCTCTCTCTCTCCCCTTTTTTCTCTTTCTTTCCCTCTTCCTCTCTCTCTCTCTCTAATTAATCAATCAATCAATCAATGAAAAATCAGACTATAACAAGGTTTTAGGATGTGATGTAAAATACTATACAATTTTATAGTGACACTTTTAGAAATGAGTAAACTTATTAGCCAGCTAGCCTTATTAATATAATGATTGCGGCCAAAACTGAGGGAGAAGATGATAGACAGGATACACTTATCTAGAATGCTTTCATTTGGCCATCATTAGTAGCAAATCAGATCTTTTTTCATTGCAACTGAAACTCTTAAGTGGTTTTGCTTAGAGAAGGAATAATAAGTGATTATCATCTAAATTTATTTGTCATTCAACATCTTAAAAAAGCAATGTGCTATTATTCTAGCAACAGAAACAATGCGATTGAACAGTGCTAGATGAAATGCAATTGTCTTATAATGAGAAATTAAGAAACTAAATACAGACATTACCTGTGTAATTGTAGGCAAATGAGCAATGTATGTGTAATATTTACTTGTCCTATACAATTAGCCTCTTTTATTGAATTATTTGCATCCAGCAAGGAGGCATCATTTGAAGCTAATCAAATGCAAGGCCTTTCCTATTTTTTTAAAAAAGTTTTTGTGACATATACTGAAGCAGAAGTTTGTTATGAAATGCAGAGCTTTTAACATAGCTGTCGTAGAAATAAGTCAGCTACTCCACGTTTCACTTAAGTGAGGAATAACTTTTATCAAAATAGCTTTATCACAATTAATTCACATTTGACAGAGAGCCGTGTTCTATTTATAGCTTGTGATATTGCATTTAAATAGCAGACAATTTTGATATCCTTCCATTCAGTATGGGATGAATTAGAGTACTCAGTAAGTCATTTCAAATTGCTAAAGGCATTCAGATAAGCAGATATGTGTACTGAAATTAGAATTTAATTAGAATACTGAGGTGAACATTCAAAAGTGTATTTGAAAGCATCATGTTTCTAATGTAATGGTTTTGACTGCTTTAAATTCTTCCTTATAAGATGCTTGTTGCCCACAAGATATCTACAACCTAATGATGGAAGCATAACTACCACATAGTTATTTATAAATAATGAAAATAATGCTGAGCACATCAGAAAGGCTGCAAGTGGTGAGATACACATTTATAAACAACATAGCTGTAAAATATACATACATATAAATGTGTCTATGTGTGTCTATGTAAATATTTGCTATATGTAGGAAGGATGCAAGGTAAATAAACTCCCTTTACTACAGGAATGTTGGTAGGTGGCAGAGTGATAAAATAAAAATATTAAAAAAGAAAGAAAAAATAAAGATGAACAATGTTGTACTTATTTTGCATTTTGAATACAAAATCATACCAGATACCTTATTCAAAGTATGTGTTGGCTACTTCCATTTTCTTCAAATTATCTTTTTTAAGACTTTCTTTAAAAGTATTTAATTTTTATTTTAATATATCTACCATGTATTCACTCCCTTTTTCCAGATATTTTTATTGAGGATTTATGTAACATGCCTGGAGCTGTTGTAGACATTTGGAATATACCACTTAACAAATAATAGAACTAACCAATAACAGAAAAACAATAGAATAATAATAAAAAAATACACTAAACAAGAGTGAATCCACTATATGGCATCAAAGTTTAATAAGTGCTATACAGAGAATTAAATCAAGTGATCTTGGGACTACTTTAACTTTAGGGGTCAGGGAGGTCTTTCTAAAAGAACTGACAATTAAGCTGATAACTGAATGACAGTGACATTGAAGAGGAAAGCATTAAACAGTCAACTACCCTAGTGTTTGCTGTATAGATTCTTAAAGAAGTAGCTCTTATATGAGAAAACCAAATGTTTAGTGAAATTACCTATTTCTGTTGCATAATTTTAAACCTATTCTAGTAAGTATCTGTACATCCATAATATCATGTGCTATTTTAACTATAAAATTTTAGTAAGACATTAGAATCAATGTTTTATGAGAGTTTTAAATAACAGAGCCCTTATAAATATAATTATGGGTAATGATATATTTAGGTGGATTAGAAATTAAAAGAAAACTTACACATTTGGAAGAAATTACTCATAAAGGAAATTAAATGAATGTAGTATTTTACATTGGGTCAAAATAAAACAAAGGTAATACACAAGTTGTCATTTTGTAAAATTACTAAAAGATGAGGTAATGGAAAACTAATACATTTTTTGGTTAAGTTTAGACTTTTTTAAATCCCTCCTTTTTTCTTGGTCTGCATGCTAGAGTTATCCCTGCAAACACTACATGTGCTAACAACTTCATTCACCCTTGGCTTGAATTCTGTTGTTCCTGCTTGTGCATGTATCAGTAGGCCTATGGTGTGATATTTGGATTGGGCTATGTGATTTGATAATGTGTTTCTCTAGTCAACTGTGCAATACAGATGCAGGCCTAGGAGAGGATTTGGCTTCTATCTATACATGCTTGTGAATAAACTGGGAAGCTCTTCGGAACATTAAGGGTGAACGAAAAATGTGTATAGTTTCAAAAAAAAAGAAGCCAAAGAACAATGGGTAAATCATCATGAGAAAAAGAAGATACCAGACAGATAAAAGGGCTTACTCGACACTCAGTATCAGGTATGTAGATCATGTTCCCCACAACGGGTTTAGCCAAAGGGTGATGGGTGTGGAAATCCAGCCCATATTTCAATGAGATCTATCTACCCCCAAAAGGAGTTCTGCTTTCTAATTTGCACAGATGGTGTTAGGAACTGCCCTGCCTGGTTTCAGGAGCTGTAACGCCCTCGTGGCTAAGGCTGAGTGAGTGACCTTCGGACCATAAGTCACTAAGGAGACAAAGCTTATCTCCCTAGAAGGAAAGCCACTTCTGCTCCTTTTTTCATAACTGGCCCCCAATGCTTGATCAGTTAGCCAATGAGGGCTAAGATTCCCCAAGGCGGGAATGACCTAAGACAGGCATGATCACGTAGAGGCCCCAGGGAAGGACTTGGGGGACTATGGAGAAAGGGGATATGGACCCTTGCCCCTCGGCTTTGACGAACCTGAGTCCCCATTCAGTCCACAAAAAGTCTCTGAAAATTCCTTGGCTACTGCCTCCTCTGCCTGACTTAAGCCTGAAACAATGACAGAGGGCAGTGCAGCCCTGTGCTGGAAAGGGCGGGCTCCCCAGGTGATCAGGCCTGAGAAAGGATATATAAAATCCTGTGAAGCCTGCTTTGCTAAGAATACTCTTAGTTAAGTGATAAAGGCCCAAGCAGGAAATGAGTTTGTTTCCCAAAGTTTTGTAGCCTTTTAGCTGATAGACCCTGACTCAGAAGAAGCCCTAATAGTTCTTTGTATACTATCTACTGTTTGATCCTTACTGCCTGACAATGATTAATGAGCTGTACCTGTATTCCTGTACAAATTAAACCCAATCAAAGCTTGTCTAGGCAAGGGTCAGCACACTCTCCCCTAGAGAGAGCAGCCAGGCTGCTCTGAGGTGCTCCCTCCTTGAGGGAGTAGCCATGCCATCCCCTTTTCCTCCACAAGACTCGGTAGTCCGTGTGAATTTGTCTCATATCTCATCCATGATGTTGTGGGCACTGCGGGCTGGTGCCTGCATCAAGATGGGACATCCTTCTCCCCACCCCAGCTTTATTGAGCTATGATTGACATATATCAATTGTGTAAGCTTAAGGTGTATACATGTTGACTAGATATACATACATATTGACAAATGATCACCACAGTAAGGTTAGTTTTCACCTCCATTACCTCACACAATGGGTATTTTGTGAGTGTGGTGAAAATTTAAGATCTATCCTCTTAGCAACTTCCAAACATATAATAGAGTATTATTAAACTAAAATTGGCATGCTGTGTGTTAGGTCCCCAGATTTTATTCATTTTATAACTGGCACTGGGTAGCCTTTGACAAATATCTCCCAATTTCTCCACACCCTCAGTCCCTGGAAACCACCATCCTACTCTGTTTCTATGAGTTCTGCTTTTTTAGATTGCACATGAGGTGATACCATACAATATTTGTCTTTCTCTGTCTGACTTATTTGACTTAGCATGGTGCTCATGAGATCCATCTATGTCATCTCAGATGGCAGAATGCCCTTCTTTATCATGGCTAAAAAATATTCCATTATATATATATATATATAAATATATATAATAATATATTATATATTTCATGCATATAATAATATATTTCACATATATAATATATTCATATATAATCATATTTCAAAAATATGTTTCATATATAATATATTATAATATATTATATAATCATATATATAATATTCCATCATATATATTTATACATCACATCTTATTTACACATTCATTCATAGATGGAATTTTAGGTTTCATATCTTGGCTATTATGAATAATGCTTCAATGAATATGGGGGTCCAGATATCTCTTCAATCTGTGATTGACTGTGTCAACATATTTTCAAATGTCACTTTCAATGACTTCTTTGAGCTATTGGTTGCTCAGGAGCATGTGGTTTCATTTTTGTGTATTTGTGAGTTTTCCATCTTTTCTCCTGTTATTAATTTCCAGTAACACACTACTGTGGTTCGACAGTAGATCTGGCATGATTTCAATCATCTTAAATTTGCTGAAACTTTTTCAATGACCTATGATAAGATCTATCCTACAGATTATTCTCTGTTTGGAAAGAATGTGTATTCTGATGCTCTTGAATTAGATGTTCTGTATATATTGCTGGGGTCCAGTTGGTCTGAAATATAGTTCCACTCCAATGTTGCCTTATTGATTTTCTGTCTGGAACATCTATCCTTGGTTCTATTTGCTTAATATATTTAAGTGCTCCAATGTTGGATGCATATACATCTGTGATTAGTATATCTTCTTGATAAGTGGAACTCTTTATCATTATATAATGACCTTCTTTGTCTCTTATTACCATTTTTGGCTTAAAGTCTATTTTGTCTGATGTAAGTATAGCTACCCCTGCTTGTTCAGAGATTCCATTTATGTGGAATACATTTTTCCTTCCTTTCACATTAAGCCTATGTGTGTCCTTAAACCTGAAGTTAATCTCCTGCAGGCAGCACATAGTTGGGTCTTGTTTTTTATTTGCCCACCGACTGTATGCTATTTGATTCAAGAATTTATTTCAGTTACATTCACAGTAATTATTGGTAGGCAAGGACTTACTAATGCCATCTTATTACTTGTTCTCTGGATGTTTTGTAGTTGCTTGGGCCTTCCTTTCTTACTGCCTTCCTTTGTGAATTGGTGTTTTTATAGTAGTATGTTTTGATCCCCTACTCTTTATCTTTTCTGAATTTACTGTAGTTTTGTGGTTATAATGAGGCTTACATAAAATATAATGCTAGCAGTATATTTCACATTTTAATGTCTAAATTGATCTGTTCTTATATTGTATATTCATTAACAAATTATTATAGCTACAGATATTTGTAATGTTTTTCCCTTTAACCTTTATACTACAGTTAAGGAGTTAACACACAACTATACTACATTATTGGAGTATTTTGAATTTGACTATATACTTATGTTTACCAGTGTTATATATTATATATGGGTTTGTGTTACTAATTAGCATCCTTTCTTTTCAGCTTAAAGACTCTAGCGTTTCTTCACCTGACCTTAGTCAAAAGCCAAGAAGTGATCTTTTCAGCATTTCTTGTAAGATGGGTGTGGTAGTGATGGACATTCTTAGCTGTTTTGGGGATGGGGAAGACCTGGGAAAGTCTTCTTTTTACCCTCATTTCTAAAGGAAAACTTTGCTGGATAGAGTATTCTTGATTGGCAATATTTTTTTTTTAGCACTTCAGATATATAATCTTTCTCCTGGACTATAAGGATTCTGCTGAGAAATCCACTGATAGCCTTATGGGAGTTCTGTTTAAGTTATAAGATCTTCCCTCTTTCTGTTTTTAAGATTCTCTGTTTGTCTTTGATTTTTGACAGTTTTATTATCATGTGTGTTAGAGAGGAATCTTTTTCTCTCTGTTCTCCTCTGACTGGATACTTTTAAAGTTACTGTCTAACTCACAGATTATTTCTTCTGATCAATCCATTCTGCTGTTGATTGCATTATTGCATTTCACAATTCTTTCACTGTATTTTTCAGCTCCAGAATTTCTGTTTGGTTCTTTTTTAAACAAATGACTTTATCTCTTTGTTAAACTTCTCATTTTCTTTGAGTGTTTTTTATTTTATTTTGTTGAATTGTTTTTCTGTTTTCTTGTAGTTCATCGAGTTTCCTTAAAACACTTGTTTTGAATCCTTTATCAGGTAAATAGGAGATCTCTATGTCTGTGTAATCAGGTAACGGAAGATTACTGGGATCCTTTGGTGGTGCCATTCTGTTTGATTTTTCATGTTCTTGAAGTCTTGCATTCCTGTCTTCCCATTTGAAGTAGCATTCATCACTTCCAGTCTTCACTTACTGCCTTAGGGAGATAAATACCTTCTAGGGAAATATTCCAGCCCTGCTAGGGATTCTGAGGCTTTTTTAGATATTCTATATATACATCTGCTCCACACTTCTTGCTCCCTCTTGTGGCAGAATTCTTAATCTTATTATCTTCTCTTGATCCTGTAAGACACCAGGGCCCAGGTGCTGACAGTCTCCTTATTTTCTCAAAGATGGTGCTAAAGCTCAAGCCTGTGGTCTCTCCTTGGCCCTCAGGTTTGGGCCAGCTTTCTGCATATATTCACTAGCTGTCTGCCAAAGCTTGTTCTTGCTGATGCCACCTGGAAGTATACACAGGGAGTTATGCCATTTGTGGGTGGGTGAAGTATGTGGTATTCTGGGGGTGCCTGTATGCCAGGAGGGGGAGTTCATGGATGAGGCCTTTCCAGTAGTTCATGGACAATCTTCTTGATTGAGTCAGTGACAGAGTCTGACCCTCATCGCATTAATACCCTCCAATAATCTTATCTGCTGCTTTCCTAGACTCTTCCTGCCACCTCTCCCCTCACCAACAGGTCATGCAGTACTTCATTCAACACTGCGGATGGGGCAAGAGACAAATGAGTCTCTTTGGCAGCGCCCCGCACAGCAGGGGGAGCCAGGCACTCACACACATGCTCTTACTTTCTCCCACAGTAGAAATCACATGCTGAGATCTTTCTGGCTAAGTTGCATCATCCTGGGGGAAAAATGATGAAGGTGGAGTCAAACTGTTCCTCTTACACTTTCCAATGTATCTAAAGACATATGTTTTGCTGTGGTGGTATGCTGGAACTTCTGTAGAAACCTGGACTTCCATAAATACTCTCTTTCATAGGTGATTGCCTAAGATAGTGTTTTCTGCAGGCTTCCAGACCATAGCGGAGAGGGACTGGAGCCAGTTCATGGGTCACTATAGGGTCCATAGCTGAGATCAAGATCTCTCTGCCCATTACCTAACACATGGGAGGGCAAGACTCCTCCCAGGTCCATTGGTGTATGTTTCTGGATCCCACAGTTCCCACTAAAACATTTCCATCTGTGGATGGATGCCAGTTGTTATTGAACACAGGACAAGAACAACGGACATCTTATTCAACCATAATGCGAATTGCACTACATCCCTTGCCCTTGTTAAAGACATTGGTGCCATAGGCTGTAGTGAACCATTAGTCTGGATAGATTAGATTTTATCCTTCTGACATCATATTGGGGTGATCTTGAGCATTCTGTTGCTAAATTACCACACGTTCCATTATTTGACAATATCTAAAGAGAGGTGTAATAGCCAGGCCGAGGATGGTTTTAGTGGTACTCAGCTCAGTCTTTTCATAGTCCTCAGCGCAGGACTAGGGCAGCTGCACATGGCTTACATTGCATTAATTAATGTGTTTCTGTGAGTACATGCAACACTCATTCATCTCTCTTTCTGTTCTCTTTTTCCTCACAAACAACAAACACCTGTGCACATCTAATTCATTCAATACATTTACGAATCCCTTTCGATTGAATCATTTGACCCAGCAAGGTAGAATGTTCACAGGCCAATTCAAAAAGCTAAAACTGAAAGGCAGTATATGAAGGAAAGAAGGTTGGGAGAGGCAACTTATGGTTGTTTATGATATGAATACTGACACCAACACTCTAAGGAACAATTGCTTCAAGTTAGAGAGGTAAAGCTACACATGCACACATTAAAATGTGCTCTATCATATGTAAGCAATAAAGCAAAGGCACAGGCCATATGTGAGCCACATGGAAAAAGCAATGATCATTATAAGAGTAGAAAACTGCTCAGAACAGGTTCATGAATATGAAGACAGGTAAGATTCATCGATGACACTGGCATCTGCAAAACAACAGGCCCGATTACTGTGCATGGCCTAGCTTCTCACTACTCAAAGTGCGGTTAATGGATCAACACTGTCACCATCACCTGGGAGCTTGTGGGAAATGTAGAATTCCTGCTTTAATTCCAGACTCACTGAATTGAAATTTGCAATTTAATAAGATCCCCAAGGGGCTCATATGTACATTAAATTTTGCGGAGAACAGCTTTGGAAATTCTGAACTGTCATAATAGATACCCTCTTTTGTGCAATTTCAAAGGCCGTTCCTTTTTCACAGGTTACCCCCTCTTCCCGTCTGTCTCCTTAGCACATTTTCCCTCTACCTCTTGAACAAATGAAAAGCTAAGCCATCATATCTGAGGCCTTCTGGTCACATATTCATTTTTAGAGAAGAGTTTCACACCACCCCTAGATATATCTCAACCATTCAGGAAAATGCTATACCTGACATGATAAAACTAGAACCCGTATTTTTCTAGCATTTGAGAACTCTCAAAGTACCTACTTGCACATTCATTTGTTCATCCCAACAATGGTCCAAGGAGTATAAAGAGGCTATTGTTTTCCCTTTTATGTATTTTTAGATGAGGAAATACAATAAAAAAGGTGCTATGTCATGCTGAATGAGTCTGGTGCCATTCAACAAGAGCAGACAGAAGAGTCAGAGGAAATAAATTGCAAGGATTAATTTTCAAAAGGCTTTATAAAGTAGAAAGCAGATTTACTGATATGTTTGTTTGTTCCCTTGTTTATTGTGTACCTGTTTTTCTCCACATAAAATAAGATGCAGAGAGACCTGTGTCTTCTTTACCCTTAGCTAGAACAGTGCCTGTTACAAGGGAGGTGCTCAATAAATATCTGAGATGAATGGGTCAATGTAATATTCCCTGCTCCAACCCATGGCAGCAGAAATAAATATCTATACTCTATATTTGGTGTCATCAGAACAAATATAACTTATTTGTATATTACTATCCATTAGTTATAGCTTTATTATTGTAGCATGATGAGGAGAACTTATTTCTCTCTTCTAAGTTTAACTTCTTTCTGTGTGGTACTGCATATGCCACTATAACTCTAAAGAAATGTATCTGCCAGAAAAATAGCATCTTAGGAGTTTATGGCTTCAGCGCTACAGTGGTAGCACATGAAAGTCACTGACATGCTATTTTTCACTGTGGCTACCCGCATGCCATACTTTTCAGGATAAATTGCGAAATTAATCCAGGTGGAAGCACATACATACTTGCCTAAGTTCACTGAAGCCTTTGCCCATCATAATTCAGTTCGGTAACTCTGTACTGAGTTCAAGAGGCTTTCTATCATTTTTGGAATGAAATTTCATGCTCTAAACATATGAGCTTCCAAAATATGTCAGTGGAGAACAAGAGGACTTCAAAAACACTGGCTAAAATAGCCCTGAAAATGTCACTATATTTAGAAATGTAGTGTTTTTTTTCCCACTAGCACCTCCTACATTACTCCATCTTTTCCCCTCATATATCGCAGGAAACAGGATATATCGAAGGACATTCACTGCAGTTGAATAAGGAGAACTGATCATTTTAGGTTTGGCATCAGATAAAAAGCAGTATGCTGAGGATACCAAGTGTGTCTTTCCACTGTAAACACAAATACCTAATATAATTTGCTTAAGACATGGAGTCTCCTACACTTTGAGACATAGGCAGTATTTTCATTTTATCAGAATTGATGGTTTAAAATGACTATTTGAAGTATGTTACCAAGAATGGCCATGAGTCAGTAATTACTATACCTGGGTGACGGGTGCATGAGGGTTCATTGTACTATTTGATTGATCTACTTTGGCGTGTTTTAACATTTTCATAATAAAAATTATGATGCATTATAAAAAAGCGAGATGATATAAATGTGTAAAAATGGGGCACTTTACTTCTCCATATGATAATATTCTATGCGGCTTTAAAAATTAATGCCACCAATATGTACTTATTATGAGTAATATTTATTCTCCATTCTTGAGTGAAGAGAGCATGTTTCAAAATGCTATGTATCCTGTGATTTGTTGTTTTCTTTATAAATATAATTATTACATTGAATAAACACTACTGATTTCATGCATACTTTGTACTAGGCACATTTACATTCTTCAGAAAATGTAAGTTTAAGTAATTAAACATCCTCATGACAACCCTATGCGTGGTAGATACCAGTATCATACGCATATGTATAATAGGGCACAGAGACGTTAGCAAAGTTGGTAAAAGTCACACAGCTTGTAAGGGGTGGTAGTGGAGGGTATGGTGGGACTTAAACAGTTTGGCCCTAGAGTCCTGGTCTTCAGTCATTATGTGATGCCCTCCTGCTAATCACATTGGTGCAATCAGACATAGTCAACTATACTGCAAAATGCCTTAAAGGTTAAATTCCACATTTAACAGTGATTAATGATGAGTAGAAGAATACTTTTGTTCTAAATTTTGTTTATGTTTATTTCTTACTTTTCCACATCAATCTTGTATTACTAGTATGATAGGGAAAATTGAAATGTTTGGAATATAGAAAATGAGTATTAGACAAGTCCTTGGTTAACTTTTTTAAGGCAAAGTGTATACATGTGAAAGTATTTTCCCGTCCTCCTCCTCTTGGTAATCCCTGTGTCCTAGGAGACCATGGCATTCTTGAGTTGATTTGTTTGACAATATCAGAGGACAAGATATGATAGAATAATTCATAAATATGTTTTGATTCGATTATCTCTTATCATGGAAAACCACTCCAAGATTTCCTGACTTAAAAACATCTCTTTTTTTTTTTTGCTCACAATTTTGTGGGTCAAGATTTCAGGAAGGGCTCGCCTTTTCTGAAAGTCATTAGTATCTGATCTGCATTGCCAGCTGGAGCAGCTGGGGAGGGATTCACTCCAAGGTGGCCTCTTCACATGCACTGGTGCTCCTTGGCCTCTCTCTGTGTGGTGTCTCATCATCCCAGACCTTACCAGGTGGTGGGGCTTCTCACATCGGGGCAGTTATACTTCTTAAATGGCAGTTGACTTCCAGGAGGCAGGAAGCAGGAGCTACCAGGTCAAGGAACTGCTATGCCCAGAAAGCACCACTTCCTTTCCCATTTGAAGAATGGGGTGGGGATTGGAATGAAACGTCTTATCTCTCCAAAGGCCTCCCAGGAGTCTCCCAGCCTTCCTCTTGGAAGCAGGCTGTGCAGGGCTTGTTAGGCCTCGGGTAGATTCTCCAGATTGGCAACTGTATATCTTCTAATCAAATAACTATTATTAGCTCACTGAGCATAGAATGGCTTTTAAAAAAAATTATTATTCAATTACGGTTGCCCCCATTTTTCCACCATGGATTTCAAATGTGGGTCTTTGCCAAAATTCTTGGAGCAGCCTTTCTGAGAGAGGGGATGCCTGGATTGCTAGTGCCTTGAATTATTATATGTTCCTGCCTTTTTGAAATGATTGAAGGTTTTTTGGACTACGTGAATAATTTCTGAAGGAAGTTCAGTGCTTAATTTATCATACTGATGCAGTTAATGCAAAAGGCTTTGGCATATGCATCCCATTTATCAATATATCTTCTCTACTAAGCTGCAAGAGTTATCATTAATTGACAAATGACTATCATTTTATCTAGTCATTAAAGATATATTTATGTTAGCCAAGTGAGGCAGAGAATGTAAAAAAAAACACATTATTAGCTGATTCCTGAATATTTTAGTTTGTTATATATCATCAAATATCTAATAATTCAACCTCAACAAAAAATTTGAAAGTTAATCATGTATAAAATAGATTGAGTCACTCAGTATAATTTGTTTTGAGGACATTTGCTTTTGGGACAAAGAAAATATAGCTAAGAAAGCCATTGGACCAAGTAAATTTTTTGAAGATTAAAAATGGTGTTTTCATTCGCTCATAAAATGGTACTCTGAAATTATATTTAATAGCAAACTATTATGTTAATAACATTAGCTATTATTTGTGCTAAAAAAAAATCAAGTAGTACGATAGTAAGATTTCAGCCCTGACTGGCTAGTTCAGTTGGTTAAAGCTTTGTACTGATGCACCAAAGTTGCAGGTCCAATCCCTGTCAGGACACATAAAAGAAGCAACTGATGAATGCATAATTAAGCGGAACAGCGAATCAATGTCTCTCTCTCCCTATTCTTCTCCCTCTCTTTAAAATCAATAAATAAAAATTAGAAAAATACAGTAAGATTTCATTAGAGGAAAGAAGGAAAGAAGACAATATACATTGCACTGTCAGTAGATATTGTATTTAAATGAGATTGCAACTTATTTTTTTAGAGTTTTATTTCTTTTTGTTTACTATTATACCTAAAATATGGGTCAGCTTTATTACAAATATTCCACAGCACTCCTGAAAAAAAATACACAATTCTGAAAATGTTAAAATTTGAATTATACATATTATATGCTTCAAATCAAATGCATCATAAGCAAAAGTGCTGACATAAATTTTATATTGATATAATGAGATAAATTTTGCTTTTTCTTTTCAAACTTTTTTCTTTTAATGACAATGCAAATAGAAGGATACTAGGAGGAGTAGACTATGCCAGATTGACGTGTTCCTTTGGTCATAGGTGTTGTCGTAGATCCGGATTATATTTTTCACATATACTGGTGTATTTACACATAGACATACATGCACACATATAGTTATGCTTCAATTAGGGTTTCAGTAAAGCATCTAGTTTATTATCCCCCCCCCAAATAAATATTGGGACCAAGAGTACTAAATGGAGTTTCAAGGCCACAAGGAACAGGGATAGAAATGAAGCAATTGAATTTGGACAAGAAAAGGTCACTAAACATTTGTTAATGATCAAGAAACACTGGCAGAGCAAGGAAGGATTGATTTCCGAAAAGTGGTTGGCTTGAAACCAAAGTGGAGGGAGGTGAGAGGTGAGTCAGGTAAAACCTATAGAGCAAATATTAAAACTGCTTTCAGAACCTGAGCAGAGAGTTGGGGTAAATGGACAACAGTGGAAACCTGTGAGTGCCTGAAACTAGATGTGAGGAAAGTAACCTGACAAAAGTGAAAGTGTTATAGAGAAGCAGAGCAAAACATAAGCTTGGGGTGGGCATTAGTTCATACACATTATATTCACAGCTTACTTTTTTAAGCAAAAATAAAAAACATATTCTAAGGATCTTTCTTGAACAGTACCCAGAGATCCATCCCATTCTTTCAAATATCAGTGCACAATTTATTCTGTAGAATAAAGAAGCCTCTATTATTGAAACATTCATCTATCAGGGGTGTTCAACCCACGGCCCACAGGCCGCATGCAGCCCAGGATAGCTATGAATGCAGCCCAACACAAATTCATAAATTTAGTTAAAACCTTTCATTTGCTCATCAGTTTTCATTAGTGTTTGTGTATTTAATGTGTGGCCCAAGACAACTCTTCTTCTTCCAGTGTGGCCCAGAGATGCCACAAGGTTGGACACCCCTGATATATTGTTGACAATTTTACCTACTGAAAACAATGCTGCAATGGCTTTGTTCATTAACCTTCCACCTTCTGTGTATTTTGTGTTCTTAGGAATTTAGAAGTGAAATAATTGGGTCAAAGATTACATGCATTTTAAACAGTCATAGTGTCAAATAATTCTCTGACAAGGTTGTAAAATTTTACCCTCTTAAGCATTTTGCAACATTTGTGATGCTGACTATCCCTTTGCTCACTTAAAAGGCATTACATGCTAAGGGCTGACACTAGGAATACATTATGTGAGGTGAAAAAAATCTCCTATCCTCAGATCTTACAGTCTGTAGTCTATAGAGGAAGCAGAGAACAAACAAATTAACAATTTAAATATATAATGACAGGTAGGATGCAGCAAAATAATGCAAGGAAAGACAGAGACTGACAGCTAAGGGCACAAGATACTGTTTTGGGCAGAGAGAGTCACTGTAGAGTGTTAGCTAATATTGTGTTTGTTGTTTTTACTCTAGTCAAATCTGCAGTGTCTACAGATAACAAGGGCTAGTTAAGTTCCATCTTACAAAGGAATACTTTGAAGACGGAGTTTGTTTATGAGGATGTAGAGGTGAGGGCCAGAAAGTAAACATACCACACAGCTGATTACACAACCAGCATTAGCTTTCTTCATTCTGGCCCTCCAAACTTTACAACCTGACTTCATCCACTGTTGGAAGAGATGGCAACAGCAGCAGTAATAGTCATAAGAGCAAAAATATGTTGAGCACTTTTGCTATGCCAGACACTAGGCCAAGCATGCTGCAAGCATTGCTTTGTCCAGTCTTCACAAGACATCCTGGGAGATCGGCCTTATTTTCCCCATTGTACAAATGACGTCCTAGATTCAGTCAGAGTGTAGCTGATCTATGCCTTGTAGAGAGTCCATATTATGTATTAGTTAAAAGCATGGGCAAAAAGTAAATGAGTCAGTATATTTAAAGTGCCCAGAACAATATGTGGCATATAGTAGGTGCTACATAAATGAAAACTATTATAATTATTGGCTTGTTTCTTCAGCAAGTGTGTTTAAATGCCTGCTATGTGGCAGGTACAGCATTAAGTTCAGGATGTGATTTAATATAGCCCTTGACATCTCAGAACTTATGAAGGGACTGTGAGAAATCAGTTAACGTGAAGATAGCAAGCGTTTTGAATACAATGATTATCCTGGGCTTGTTTCTTACTGATGTGGTATGAAACTTTGAATTTCTTATTTCATTCATCTAATGAGTATTGGTACATATGGTAACAGGTACTCTACTAGACCCTACAGAGAACAGATGAATAAGACTTACCTACAACAAACTGACATAAACACATGACAGTAATGTAACATCATGTTTTAATAGAAGCATTTATTTATGATAGAAATGCAGAGAGAAAAATGCAGTTACCTTATAAAAGATGCTGTTCACAAATGACTCTTACCTATTACCACTAACAATTGAAATTTCTGACCTGCATATCATTTTTGCCTTTGTTGTGAGCTGAACTTTCCTTCTATGTGAATTTCAACAACATGGCTTTCTTGTATCCTGTTACACTCAATAGCTCAATAAACATAGAACCGTAGAACTTGTGGCTGCCTTGAGAAATCTTGCTCAGTCTCTGACCCTCATTCAGGTTGACGGCTAATCCATCCAAATCAGGTAAAGGCCTGAGTGTCTGTTTTTATGTTTTACTCTCTCTTGCCTGCTACACTATGCCCTGATGAGTCTGAAAGTACTTCAGCATTTCAGTGCAGCAACTCTCAGATCCATCCCTTAATTTTCTTTTATTTTAATGAGACTAAAACAGAGTCACCCTAAGTCTCCCAAAGAAAAATCTGATATGCAGACATCAATCATCAAATGTCTACTGAAGGAAAGTCTTAAAAGAAACTAGAGAAAACAGCACTTTAGAATGTGTGATAAATTATTACATAAAACATGTAACTAGGGGTAGGAACATAACACATCCATAGCAGAAACAGACATTTTCCCTTTATCATCATGTTAACTGAAAGACCAATGAAGACTATATCCGTATGTTGTAAGAACTCATATAAAACTTGCTGTAAGATGCATTTCACAATAATGTTGACCTTTTAATAAAAATATACATATTTTATGATTTTGAGTGTTTCAGTTCAGAGAGAACACTAGTGATATTAAATTCTTTGGTGATTTGCTATCATATTAAATGGAAGGATTCTAGTGAAAGAAAGTATTTTTTTCCATGCCTTATCTACAAGCTCAGAGATGAGGCTGGGGCAAATCTAATTGTATTCACAATGAAGTGAGAGTAGAATGGTGCACAGGAGAAACTTTCATTAAAACAATGACTCCCATCTTTGTATACTAATTCATACATAGATGCTAAAAAGCAGAAGTACCTCAAGTTCTAAAATGTATCCCAACTCTACTGGAGTAGTAATGAACATTCGGCATACTTGTCTCAAGTAGGCATGTATTCAAAGGATTTGTCCTGATGACAAAGAGACACTCAAATTAAATTTGAAGTGTAGTGTTTTTCCAGACCCGAAGTGCAATACAAACAGCCACCGGTAAAATAAGCATAAACAACTCAACATAAAATGATAGAAGGAAGTTTTTATTGAGCAACTGCCCTGTGCCAAGTCGTGAGGATAAAAAGGTGACTGAAACAAACCTTCTTTTCATGAAGCACATAGACAGGTAAAAAAAAAATCATTCAAAATGGTCACTTCTTAACAAATATCACTACCCCTGCTAATTCTCCTCCTCCTTCCCCTTCCTTCTACTACTACTAGGTAACACTTATGGGGTATTAACTCAGTTAACTCTTAAAATAACCCAGCAAGGTGAATATTCTTAGTTCATTAGGCAGTTGAATCCAGGTTGCACGGCTGTGAGAATGTAGGCATGTAAGAGCTGGAATTCCAACTTTGACATTCTGGCTGTGATTACAAGTTTCACATTCAATTGCATTTCTGAAGACTCATTTATATATGTCTCTGGGAAAGTAAAAATGTAGACATACATATACATATATTAGCCACTAACCATGTGTTCAAAATGCCAGAGGACTGAAAAATGGGCTTGTTATTCTTAGCAATCACCTTTAACATAATAACCAGTCCCACATTATGAATATCTGACAAAGAAGAACCTTTCAATCAACTTTCCTGTGTTGGGAACAGAGGACCCGAGAAAATAATATGTCCTCTTTGAAATCTGCCCTCAAGCAAAGGATGCAGAGAAGTGAAAGGATTTCAAGTTGATGCAATAGAGCTAGAGGGAATGAGCTGTTAAAAAATTAGAAAAACAAAGTGACTTGGTATAATGAATAGTAAGGGTCTTGATTTTGTCAAAATAACAATACTTTAGTAATGTCTGGATTTAAAAAATATTGATTCAGATCCTATTATATGCTTAAAAGGATCTGCAGTACAGAGGGTAAGAGAAACCATTCAGGTGAAATAGGCTTTACAAAAAAAAAGGAAAAAAAAAGCATGTAATGAATGTACATTTACAAAGCAAGATAAATGCTTTAGGGATTTTGTTTTTTGATAGATTCATAGATTTATAATCCACCAGACCCATCCCAGGCAATGAGAGAATTATTCACTAAGTGATCTCGACCTGAAATCTGGATGCTATACAGAAATAAGCCAAAAAAAAAAAAAAAAAGGTTTGTGGTGGGGAAGATGAGATGAAGAGTGTTTCGGATTATGGAAATATCTTCCAGAAAGTGTTCCAGTAAGGCAGGAATATGGTGGCCCATTTAAAAGAAGCCATTGTACAGATGACAAGGACAGAGGCTAAGAAGACATAGCATATATATGTTGCCAGAGAGGTAGGAATGGGACTAACCAGATATTGTAGGTTGAATTTTGCACCCCTCAATTCATATGTTGACTTCCTAACCCCCAGTACCTCTCCAAATATGACCTTCTTTGCAAATGACATCACTGTAGATGTGAATAGTTAAGATGAAGTGGGGTGGGCTCCTAATCCAATAGGACTGACGTCCTTATCAAAAAGGGAAGATTTGGACACAGGGATATACGTCGAAGGAAGATCATGTGAGGAGATACAGCAAGAAATTAGCTGCCTACAAGCCAAGGATAGAGACTTTTAACATATCCTTCCCTCGTGGCCTAAAAACTAATCCTACTAACACCTTGCTCTCAGACTTCTGGCCTCCAGAACTATAAGCAAATAAGTTTGTATTGTTTAAGTCAGTTTGGGGTATTCTGTTACAGCACGCAGCACTAGGAAACTACAACACCAGACCAGGGTGTAGATTTTACTCTTTAAAGTAGCGAGAAGCCTTGTGTGTATGTATGTACGTCTGTCTCCCCATCTCTTGGAGAGTTTGAAATATGGTCAGAGCTACATTTTGAAAAGACAAAAAGTGTGATAAGCAGTTTGGAGGACACCGAGTGATTTCAGTGAGTCATGATAAGAGTTTGTTCCAGGGTGGTGATGATAGAGGAGATTTGAGGAATTTGAGAACTCCCTATGAAGAGAAGAATTAGAAATGGCAAAAGAGACAGAGGAAAAATAGTGAGCCTTTAAAGTTCTTATTTCATATCAGACATAATTCTAAAATCCTTGCTCTATTTAAACTTATGAGCCCTGGCTGGTGTGACTCAGCAGATTGAGCACTGGCCTGTGAACCAAAGGGTCGCTGGTTCCTAGTCAGGGCACATGCCTTGGGTTGCGGGCCAGGTCCCCAGTGGGGGGCGCATGAAAGGCCACCACACATTGATGTTTCTCCCT
>PVKM010025720.1:0-19780 GCA_004027735.1 Carollia perspicillata | reverse complement strand
TCAGCAGGCTTCCAAGTCTCCCCACCTTGTTAGTTATCTCATTCAGCTGTCTGCCCTAAGAAAACCACCAAAATGGCCAATAATAAATGTCCTGGAAGTAAGAGGCAAATATGTAAATGACGGTACAGCTCTTGGTGAACTCTTAAGCAGTCATTAACATAATTTTAAGGGAATATTTAGCTTATTTACTCATTAAAAATGTCTGTGGAGCCCCTACTGTGTACCAGTCACTGTTCTCTGTATTGACAGTATTCCTGTGATCGAGGGACAGGAGGATGTCCACGACATGACGGTCATTGAAAAGCAGTGCACACAGGATGTTACCCCAATCTGGGTTGTTCATCCTATAGCGATTATAAGAAAACCTTTATATGGTGGAAACAGGAGAAGTGTTCCATTCCTGCCTGTTTTCACCTGTTGCGTTTAACGGCTGTGTGTTCCATATTTGGCACACCTCCCCAGGGAAGATTGTCCTGAAAGAAGCAAGGCGCTAACATTCCGCCCAGCCGGTTCATTTTGCTTTCTTCCCTGTGGTAGGAGATCGCAGCAATCAGTGCCCCTCCGGGTTTGCCTTAGACGCAGTCGGACCCTTTTGCGTGGGTAAGTATAGGAAAAAACAATGCATTTGTATTTATATTGAAATGTTTATAATAGATACCCCTGAATGGGCATCTGTTGCCATTTTGCTGGAAATTTAGTCATCGCAATTGTCTTTAAATGTCCCTTTTTACAGCTGAAGAAATTGAGATGTAAAGAATTTAAGTAGGTTTTCTAAGATCACTCAGCTTCAAGCAGCAGAGCTGGATTTGAACTTTAGATACAAAGCCTGCGCTGTCAGGGACCATGACAAAATGCAGAGGTGGAGTGAGCGCAGGAACCAAACACTGGACTCTGTGTGGCCACTTGATTGCCAGGGATGTGAAATTCAACAGTAATACAATTCTAAGTCACCTACCCCTAGACTTGCTCAGTCACAGGACAGGGGAAGACTTCAGGCCAAAGAATAATGACTAAACCAGCCTTGTCTCATCCAAGTACCAGCACAAGAGAGTCACAGATAAGTAAACAGCTGAGTAAAAGGCTCCAGGAGCTTAAGTTTGCGTACGCCATGCCTTTCCCTGGTAGGCCGTGTGATGTAGAGTATTGGTAAAAGGCGGTCTCTAGAAATACTACTGCCCAGGTTCAAATTCCAGCTCTGCCAATGATGACCTTGTAACCTTGAGCAATTTACCTAACCCCTGTGCTCCTTAGTGTGGTCATGCAAATGAAAATAGCAATAAAAATGCTTATCTCCTAGGAATGTTTCTATGGGTGAGTGCAGGTAGGTAAAAAGATATTAGATATGGTAAATGGTTGTTATATCTTAGTTATCATCATCATTGTTTTAGAATTGATCTCAACATCTATTCACTATCAAAGATAATTTGAGGACCCGGAATTCTTTGTACTCAGCATTTCCATTTTGTGACACTTGGAGCATTTTCTGTTTACACGTGACTCAATTCAATGGCCTCTTTAAACACCTTTAACAACTCCCAGAACATAGCGGGTTTATGTACTAACTGGGCCCTTTGTGTCTTCTGTCAGATGAAGACGAGTGTGCGGCCGGGAAGCCCTGCTCCCACACCTGCCACAATGCCATGGGGACCTATTACTGCTCCTGCCCCAAGGGCCTCACCATAGCTGCCGATGGAAGAACTTGTCAAGGTATTCGTTCATGAACCTCCGTCCAGTAGGCATACTTCGGCGAAGGTCACAGCAATGTCAACCCAGGGAAAGTGTGATAGACCAGTGTCCCTTCCTACTCTTTCTGCCCCGCCTTGGCCACAGACAACAGATCTTCACTGGGCTGAGAAAGGAGGGAAAAGGCAATACTGCCGACGCACTGCCTTCCTGTGGGGCAGCCGGTGTGGGTGGCTGGAGTGACTCTCACGCCCACAACGCAATGAGGAGAGGCGTCAGGGCTATGGTCATACTCATTCTACAACGATAAACCTAAGGAAGTGTTTAGGAAGAGTTTAAGTAAACTGTACAATCCTGGTAGCACTTTGGGAACATGAACAAAAACTATATATTTTTTTCTATCAGACACGAGGTATACTTTAACATTAAAACTGGGTAAGAATCTAGGTCCCCTTCTAAATGTCAAAAAAGCGTAGGGGTGGTAGAGGGAGAGGAACAACCTGTATGAAGTGTCCAGTACGGGCTGAGCACCTTACATACGTTATTTCCTTTAAATGTTAAAGCAACACCGAGAGACAGATAGTGTAGTCTTCATTGTACAGATGAGAAAACTGGGACCTCAGAAAGGAGAAGTACCGTTTTTAAAGTCCCCTAATTTATAAGTGGTATAATGGATGGGCTGGAAAGATATCACACTGTGCCACTGTGAGCTCGTCGCCCGTTTAATTCACCTGAAATGACTCAACCAAAAAATTGGCATTCCTGCTCTTACGTATTTTTGAATGCCATTGACTGCTTTTCTTATGCGCATTTCACAGCAGGTTCTTAGCTTGGTTTGTTCAACTCGCGTTGGTTGAATGACTCCCTTTGTTGCAGATATTGATGAGTGTGCTTTGGGCGGACACACTTGCCACGCTGGTCAAGACTGTGACAATACCATTGGGTCCTATCGCTGTGTCGTCCGCTGTGGAATTGGCTTTCGAAGGACCTCTGATGGGCTGAGTTGTCAAGGTATAAAGATGGGGGCTTTTGCTTTATCTTATTATACGAAGTTTTAAGAGCCCTTGCCTTTTAAATCATGTAAGGTAAACTCTTTTATAGATGGAGCTTCTGGGGAAGATCTTCAGATGTCATGTTCCATGGCCATTTCAAATATTTGCAGCACGGTGGTTTTGAATAAGAACATTTGCCCGTTATAGTTGAGTGAGGGGATTATACGGCACGATCTTAATAGAATCGACTTCATAAAACTATGAAAATATTTATTGCAGGACTTTTTAAATAGACTGTATTTTTTTTTAATGGCTTGAAATTTTTATTTAACTTCGGCAAATACTGAACTAGAAAATTGAATTCTGCAGAATTTCACAAGTACATTTTCCAGTCTCCACTAACCAATGTTATTACCCTGTGGCAGAGCAGTGACAACGCTATGAACATTCTCTCTACTGAATGCACTGAAATAGAAAACAGGCAAAAAGACACTAAAATATTACTTACACGACATTGTTACAACACCTTTTCTTTAAAATCCCAACATGCATATTGTCACTTCGAAAGATATACAGCACTTCCATTACATTTACAAACAACCTTACACATCTTTTAAAATCTTGAAAAAGTTTTAAGCGATCTAAAAATACTTAGCAAAGTTGATACATCTCCATAAGGGAATACCATCCGCTCCAGGAATAACCTCAGGTTTAGAAGGTGACGGTAAACACCCATATGCAACAGGCATAGACTAGACCGACCATCCCCCTCTGAACTGCCACGTTACCACAGCCGTGCTTTATTGGATGAGGAAGAGCTGCAGTGAGCGACCCAGGGGGTGGCAGAGGGTGCTCGTTTCTGAGCATTGCACGAGATCGCTCCCCTGAACTAGCTCCCTTGAGTCAATGGGGGCAAAGTTTCACTTGATATTAAAAAGCTTGAACCCTGGGTCAGTGGGTTTGGGAATGGGCTAGAAAGAGACAGCGAGGCTCTCAACCACGTGGGCCCCACCTTTCCTGTGCTCACATAAGCAGGGGTCCAGTTAGTGTAATGCACTCTTTGGCTTGTTTTTGGTGTGCAGTTATACCAAAATTACATCTGATATTCAGAAAGACAAAAATAGGGGAAAGGTAAAATTTAAAGGGACAAGAAGCACACTTATAATGGTGTATGATACTTCAGGAAAATTTATACACACAGAAAACAACTGCTTCATTAGTCCCTGTATAGACTTTATTTTTTTTTAGCAGTTTCAGTTTCACAGCAAACGTGGGTGAAAGGTAAAGATATTCCCCATATACAACCTGCCCCATCTCATACATGGCGTCCCCCAGTGTCAAAATCCTGCACCAGAGCGGTACATTTATTTTATCAAGGATCAGCCGACATTAACGCATCATTATCACCCCAAGCCCATAGGTTACGCTGGGATTCACTCCTGGGGTTGTACATTCCACGGGTCTCGACACGTGAATGATGACATGGATCCTCCACTGTAGTATCATACAGAACAGTCGCCCTGCCCTAAACGTCCGTGCTCTACCTAGTCATCCGTTCTTCCCCCAGACCTTTGGAAACCACTGGTCTTTCTATTGTATCCACAGTTTTGCCTTTCCCAGTGTCATATAGGTGGAATTCTATAGTGTATAGACTTTTCTGGTTGGCTTTTTTACTGAGTAATATGCATTCAAGTTCTCTCCGTGTCTTTTCATGGGTTGATCGTTTATTTCTTTTTAGTGCTGAGTAATATTTCATTGTCTGAATGTACCACAGTATTTGTCTGTTCACCTACTGAAGGACATCCTGTTTGCTTCCAGGTTTTTGCAATTATGAATAAAGCTGCTATCGGGATTTTCCTACAGGCAGAAACAGTGGATAAAAAGCTAAATGCCTATAATAATAGAAAAAGTGAATAAATTATGGTGCATTCACAAAATGCACCATTGTACAGCTACTATAAATAGTAGGACGGAGCTCAACTATTTGGCTTAAGGATTATGCGACTAGAAAATAAACAATAACAAAGAAAAAGAAAATGGATTTTTATATTTAGATAGGGATATATATGTGTACATGGAAGAGACATATTATTTATTCTATACTGTTAATACAGGTTGGTTTTGGTGGACAAGGCAGTAAAAGAGACAAGGGAGGCCAGGCAAAAAAGGAAAAATTACATGAAAATCTTTCTAAATTATAGGATCACATTTGTGTATTTATATTGACATGTGCAGATTTTGAAAGATTAAACTAGAAGTTCTCAAGTAAGAAACAAGTACAAAATAAGACATTGGCAATCTCGATTTTGGGAAGGTGACCCGAGGACTAAGTATGGTGAGTGTTGCTTTGAAGAGTTTGGAATAGAGCGATAGAGAAGTGAAGAAGTTTGGAATGAGCACAGACCTCAGAGAGGGATTTTGTTAGGCTAGGAAAAATTTGGTTATGTCTCCAAGTTTATGGGAAAGACGACAAGAAGGAGGAAGGCCTTTAAAGATATGTGAGGAGGGAATTGCCAATGGACCACAATCCTCACATTGATGAGGAAGGAGGAGAGAGGCTGCAGAGCTCAAAGGCTCCAGCAGGGGGACTTTCCTGATGAGAAAGGAGAGATCGCTCTTCCTTCCGGACTGGAAGGAAGGAAGGGGAAAAGGTACAAAAAACAGGCAGCACGCAAGAGTTTCAGGAGTTCATCCTGCACTTTTTTTATGACACTACGCCCCAGATGGTGTCTGGGAAGACTGATTTGGCAAGGACAGCAGACAAGGAGAAATGCCAAAGGAGCTGCCATCCGTCAGGCACCAGGTGACAAAGACCTGCATCAGACCAATAGCAGCCAAAACGGGGACGAAAGGTCAATTGCGAAACGTGTTGCAGAAGACCTTAATTTGTTTTTCCTGTCTTCGTGTCCCCATTGTCAGCAATATTCCCGGGCCGAAACTTCCTGGAAACAGGAGTGGGAGCCTTGCGGTAAAGTACTTCCAGCCGAGGTGGGTTGTGTCGGCAGGGCTCTGAGTCACTAGACAGTGTCCACCCGAGCGGAGTGTTGAGGAGCGATGCCGTCTCCGCCCGCGAATTCTGTCCGTCGTCTGGCAGATGATATGAGAGCAGTTGTACTGAGTTCGTTTTAGGGACGAGCTTAAACACGATGAAGTACCGAATAGGATTCAAGTGTTAAACATCCGCGGTAAATTAGCCCGTTTTCTAACAGCGTATAATGAAAGTTTTGTTTTCTCTAACAGATATTAACGAATGTCAAGAATCCAGTCCCTGCCACCACCGCTGTTTCAATGCCATAGGGAGTTTTCACTGTGGGTGTGAGCCTGGGTACCAGCTCAAAGGCAGAAAATGCGTGGGTAAGGAAGGGCTTCGAATTCAAAAGCGTAGCATCTTCGTAACTTCTTAATGGTGTCCGACCTAGTCCGACCTTGTGCCCTGAGCCTGACGTGTAGCTGGAATACCTACCGTGTAGCAAGTATATAATCCACAGAAAAGCACAGTGGAAGCAAATGTTATGCTTTATAGATTTTACTTTCTAATTACATAACTGCTTTTTATTTATTTATTTTTTTAAGATTTTATTTATTTATCTTTAGAGGGGAAGGGAAGGAGAGAGGGAGAGAAATATCAATGTATGGTTGCCTCTCATGAGTCCCCTGCTGGGAACTGGCCTGCAACCCAGGCATGTGCCCTGACTGGGAATTGAACCGCGATTGTTTGGTTCGCTGGCCCACGCTCAATCCACTGAGCTACACCAGCCAGGGCTAATTACATAACTACTTTTTAAACATGCCCCCTATTATATTCACCAATTTTTTGCACAGAAGGATGATACAGGGTGGGGCAAAAATAGGTTTATTGTTGCTTGTATGGAAACTCAAATAATATAATATTTGATAAATAATAGCACAAGTGTAAACTTGTTTTGCATACTCACCTGTAAACCTACTTTTGCCTCACCTCGTCTATGATGTGTACATATATAAAGTTAAATAACATACATATAATTTTATTTTTCTAGGAGGAGGAAATGATTGCTATGGCAACCAGCTCTGTGAAGTGTTTTTTTTATTTTTATTATTCTGTTTGAAATTTAATTGTGTTTCATGCCTTGTTGGATTTAAACACTTTAACTTTACATATGGTTATACATTTGACATCCATATTAGTTTATAATGTCCTTAAAACCCCAAAGTGTGATTTCTGTGGAAACGCTGAAGAAATCACCTTCTCAGCCTGCATTCCGTGTTCTTTCATGAAGACGTGAACGAATGTCGCCAGAACGTGTGCAGACCAGATCAGCACTGCGAGAACACGCGCGGGGGCTACAAGTGCATCGACCTGTGTCCACACGGGACCACCAAGGCGGGGAACGGAACCTGCGTCGGTGAGTGCCTGGCTGCTTCAGTGACTGAGATCCATGAGCCATTGACAAGCCGAGCAAGGCACCGTTTTTAAAACTAACGATCGGAGTAAATGCAATCTAATAAGGAAGTGATCCTTTTTCCATTTGTTTTTTTTTTTTTTTATTCCTAACTCCTGGTATGGATGACCTCTAGGGTTCCAGGGTCCTGGCTACCCCAGGAAATGGAAGCTCGCCATGGAGACATGACCATGTTGAGCTCCCATCAGCTACACATTTGGTTTAACACCCACATAAATTGACAGTGTCTCTTATTCCTAATATGCAATTTGGCATACGTGTTTGGAATTTCATAGGAGGCTTGAGAAAATATTGTTTTAGAATTTATTCAAAGTTCAAAATGTAATTAATGTAGAACTAAGTATTCTTTAAATGTCAAATCAATGACCAGACAATAATGTTAGTTATATTTCTCCCAGAGTTCAATCTTTATGCGCCTGTTCTGTACCAGGCTGCTGTAATTAGCAAAACTATACGCTGCACAATTTTAAAAAGTGAAAAATATACTATTACTGCTCCTATGTACTTACAATCTACTGGAATAGATTGGCTAACTTCATTTCCTTCACCAAAAGAAACAAACTATAATACAAGGCAGAATGAAACACCACGAAAGAGGTACAGATAAAATTGTACAAAAGTACTCGAAAGAGTGGTTATGTCATAGGAGTAACTATCAGAGGTATCAGGGAAGTGATCACAGTTCAGTATAGCCTTGAATCGAATCTTGGATTACCCAGTCTTGGAAACCAAGAGAATAAGTTAAAGGTAACTGACATTTGCAGCCTGGTTGACTGGGAAGAAAGAGTACTGTGACCGTAAATAGGTGGTAACGACAAGACACCAGGGACATGCTGAGTTTGAAGTTTGATAAAGCAGAGAGATGGAGATGACCAGCCAGAATGTGGGACTGTTGATAAGAAATAATGTGGTACTTCTTATCATCAACATGCTTACTAGAGTCACTAATGTAAATGGCCAAAGGAGGCGGGAGTATTGAGAAGGGGAAAGAAAAAACCAAAAGCAGAGACTGGAATTCCTTCCGTAGTAAGGAGCAAGAGGAGGAAAAGTAACCAGTTAATAAGTGGCAGAGCTAGGACTTGAACCCAGGTTTTCTGACTCCAGGTACCAACCACAGGGTGAGAAACACCACCTTTGGCAATTCTAAAGAATATTCACTTTAAATACTAGGTTTCGAAAGAGGAAATGTTACTACTCTTTATTGCCTCCATGTCTGTAGATATTGATGAGTGTAAAGATGGGACCCATCAGTGCAGATATAACCAGATTTGTGAGAATACAAGAGGCAGCTATCGCTGTGTCTGTCCCAGAGGTTACCGGTCTCAAGGCGTGGGAAGACCCTGTATGGGTAAGTTAACGGAAACTCTTGTTGAGTAGCGAAGTTACTCATACAGTTACCGAGCCTTACCAACTCGAGTAGGACTCCTCTCGACCCTTAAATGCTTTCTTGCTACAATTACAAGATTTGTAACTTGCTTTAAGTAAATCATAACATAATTTGAGTAACAGTTGACCCTTGAACAACATGGGTTTGGACTGCACGGGTACATTTACATGCGGACTTTTTCAGTAAAGATACAGTCAGCTCTCTGTATCCCTGGGTTTGGCACCTGTGGATTCAACCAACTATGAACTGAAAACAGTATTTTCAGTATGTGCCTGGGAATTTGTGATGTGGAAGGTATCTACACTGTTCTGTGCACTGTTACAGAAAGGACTTGAGTATCTGTGGATTTTGGTACCCACAAGGCCCTGAACCCAATCTCCCTGCAGATACCAAGGGATGGCTGAGATGTGGGGGAGTCAAAAGTTACACGCAGATTTAACTGCATGAGGGTTGGCATCCCTGACCACTATGTTGTTCAAGGGTCAATTGTACTTCTTAGAAACTTCATATTGAGTTCAATTTACACTAACTTCCAGTGATACTGATAACCACTATGGAGTACTGTACACAACGCATATCAAAATGAAGTTCTGATATTATTGCCATGGCAACCTAATTATCTCATTAATTATCTCTGTGTGCACATGACATATATGTTTGCAAACATATTTAATTGGAGTATGAAGTATACTGGTTGTAACATAAAGACTTAGGTATGAGGGCTTAAAATGTGAACATACAATTTAAGCAAATTGATCATTATTATTTTATTTACCATATATTTAGTAGTTATTGCATGCCATTCCCTATGCTAAGAATATCTGATTTAATTCTCCTAATTGTCTATTTGCTTCCATATAATTGAATGTAAAGTAATGCAATTAGTAGATAATATGGAATATCTCTGAGAAGGTAAACATGCTTTTGATTAAATTAATGCATTTATCACCAAGAGACTGATCTATCAAATCCTGTTTCTCCTCAGAATATTTAAGTGCAGCAGAAAATTGTGTGGGCTTTTAAATACTGGCTTCTGGTTTGCATGCTATGCTTTTAAAATTGGTTGCCTTGGTTGTCTACTTAACAATTATTTATAGCAAATTCTCCCATAGAGACTTAGTTTTGTCTTTATAGGGTACCTAGCATAGCACTTTGCACATAGCAAATGTTCAAAGAAATATCATTCCTAAAATAAATAAGTACTTTCAATAACGGAAATACATATTATTTCTATATTCCATTTAGATATTGTAATTAATTTGTAATTTAACATCTTGATCAGTCATAACAGTGACCCAGCAGGATGAAAGATGTTTATTTGTTCACGAATTTGACTAGGAGTTGAATGCCAGGCACTGGACTGGGCAGTAAGTCAGTGAGGAAGGTAGGGCCATTGCCTTAAAGAGATTAAAGCATTAATTTAAACTTTGGCCCACCAAAATAATTTTAAAGCAAAGTTTCCTACTTTCATTTTACTTAGTCATGTTTTTTTTTTTTTCATGCAACTCTGGTAATGGATTAAAAAATTTGTTTTTAATCTCTGGTTTTTATACACTTACCCATTTGGCAGGAAAAGTTGAAAGTAATACTCTGTGTTGACCTAGGGAATAGAAAGGAAAATAGCATTTTTTTTAATTTTATGGACTTTATGAGTTTATATCTTAGGAATAAATTATTCTATCTTCATTTCTATCTTTTTAATTTCTTATAAAAACAGAACTGATTTGATTATTAATAATTCTTGATTAAACACATACAAAAGAAAATAGAAGTGTTTATAGCTGTACCAATACTCCTGCCTCCGAAACTTACAAATCTACGAAAAGTTAGAGGCACTAGTGCCCGAGCTAAAGTCAAACACAGACTAGTCATGTGATGTCCTTCCCCCCACCACCAGAACTAAGATCCATATTAGCTTCGAACTCTAGTTTTCCTGGCCTCAAGTGCACATTTTTCTATACGACCCTGCATGTTTCTGTTGTACATGTGAAGCAGCCTTCAAGGAGAGGCACAGAATCATTCTGTATATTCATATCTGGATGATTAAAGCTTTCTCAGACGTTCCTAACCATTGAGAAATTACCGTATTCCTGAGTTTGGAGGGTAACATAATGTCTTCAGTTTGTTTCACAGACTGATTCTTTATTCCTGTGTTTTGTGTGTGTACGTGTATGTTTTTTTTTTCTCTTTTCTATGTCTCATGGCACACGAGCAGACATTAATGAGTGTGAACAAATGCCTAAGCCTTGTGCATATCAGTGCTTCAACACCCCCGGCAGCTTCAAGTGTGCGTGTCCACCAGGACAGCATTTATTAGGGGACGGGAAGTCTTGCGCCGGACTGGAGAGGCTGCCCACTTATGGCTCTCAGTACAGTAGCTATAACCTTGCCCGGTACTCCCCCGTGAGAAGCAACTATCAACCTCAACCGCATTACAGGCAGTACTCACATCTCTACAGCTCCTACTCAGAGTATAGGAACAGCAGAGCGCCTCTCTCCAGGACTAGAAGGGCTAGTAGGAAAACTTGCCCTGAAGGCTCTGAGGCAAGACATGACACGTGTGTAGGTAAATGTCAGCCCTGTTGCGTTTCCTTCCCGCGGGCTCTCATTCGGGCCAGTCTGAGCATACGTGCAGCGCCGGTGAGCGTTTGGGTGCAGGGACCGGCGTCTGAGGTCCGGTCTGGGGTGACTGCAAAGCTGCGAGACGTTTCCTCGAGCACCTAAAACCATCACGAATGTTATTCAAGGAAGTGATGCATTGACATGTGTGCATTCTGTGGATTGACTGGTTTATACGGACAGTTCTTCGGTCCCCCTGGAAGTGTTACTAACTTGAATGCTATACAGAAATGTCAGTGGCATCTCAAGTCTGGTTTTAAAAAAAGAGATTGTGCATGCTGTCCCATAATGCAATGCCATAGTTATGGCTACATCTGACGGATACCAAAGCAGGGGGTAAAAGTGAAGCTTCCGCATGTTCAGTGGACCGTTGGTTCTATGGGACAACCAACACTTTGTTGACTCTTGTCCCCCACCCCCATGAAATTTTTCAGTTCGATTATTTTGTGTGTGTGTATATATTATCTATGTGTGTGTCACTGAAAAGGTGTAGGAACCAGGACAAAATTAAATTGCTTCCATCACTGGAAAGTACATGCTTTCAATATCTTTATCTAAACTCCCAAGTCTGTATTTTAATTTGTTTGCAAAGGGGAAGTGTCATTTCCAACTCAGAAATTGAGACCTTGTTTTCCGTTCAGTTGCAAGCGTTACCATCTGTCATTCATTTAAATCCAGTTTCTGGGAGTACTCACAGTTTGCATGTCATTGAGCTGTGTGCCGTGAGGAATTAGCAAACAGGAATTAGCCCCACTATTTGTTAGATGAAGAAAGAAAGCATAATACTTTCTTCAGGAGGGAGACGAGCAGGGCAGGAAGAAAGAAGCTCTGTTTCAATTTAAGAGACCCCTATGCCAATCTTATTTTCTTGCATTTTTCTTAAGTGTTCTACACTTTGTTTATTCTCTCCTGAATAGGCTAACTTGAAACATTTCTTTTAAACACTTCAAAATGTCTTCTCCTGCTGACTTTCTTTTTTCTCATTTCTTTTTTTTTACCTTCTCCAGACCTGTTCCTGGGTCATCATCTTCTCAGGCATGCTTCCTTGGTCTCTTGTGGGCACACCAGCTTCATATCACCTATACCCAGGTGGGCCCTCCACCCTTCTGGGCATTTAAACTTTAACCTTTCTTCTTTCGGTCCATATTTTCCCAGGCCTTTTCTGTCTAGGTGTCCTGATGTACCTGATGTATAACAGGATATGGAATCTTTTTCCTGTGATCAGCTTCCTAGATCTGTGGACAGTACTAGTTTCTTCTACTCCTGAAACTTCAAACATTAGTGCATTCATTAACAACTGTTCACACTTCCTCCCGTACGGTTAAACACTTACTTAATCGCTAAACCTGTAGACTCCACTATCCTTGCTAGTATGTCAAACACCGCTCCTGACCTGCTCCAGACCATGCTGACTGTTGCTAATTTTCACGCTCGGAATGTTGACCTGCCTCTTTGTTGGTTAAAACTTTTCCTCCTTTTATTGGCAGAATTCGCATCTGACATTTTGCCTTTCAAAATTTTTTCCAAATAGTTAGTCTCACTGAAGGGTTTTCATATCCTATGATTATCCCAACTCTTCACCTTCATTTTAGACACGTTCTTCTCTTCTATCTTTGTTCTTCTGCCTAAAAAAAATATTGCTTATGATGTGAGAAATGAATTAAACTATACTCCCTCACATGTACCACGTGCCACCCAGCTGATTTCTCAATAATCTGAAAGCCCAAGTCATTTTAAGGAAATGTTCCTCGTTGGTAACCCAGTTCTCTTTCTTGATCACTATCTACACCTTGTAGTTTTATCACAGTAGAGTCTTTAAAATGTTTTCTGTGTCTTTGTGTTTGTATCACGCTAATACTGTGTTTACAGGAAGTAATCTTCCTCAGAGCATCTCCTCTTTGAGGCAGCGATTATCTCAGAGTGAGGACCAATCTTGAAGAGTCTAAAGTAAACTTCTATAACTAGTCAATTACTAGATATTTAAGTTTTATTTCGGGCAATCGATAGGCTTGAAAGTTAGAAATATTTCATCAGATGTGGTGAGTATTTTATAGTGTTGGTGCTAATAAAGAAATTTACACCAAGATTGCAGACAGCTTTGGAGTTATGTGATGAGCAACTTGCCTGAAACACCAAATGCCTTTAATTAACCATCTGGAATAGATAACTTAGAAAAGATTCAGATTAACACTGTGGAATCATGTTAGACTTGGGCTAAAATTTAACTTGGTGAGGAATGGATTTTAAAGCTTCACAGGAAAAATGAAGACCGCGGTGCTTCTGAATCCAGAAATCACCGCAGAATCCACACTCTGGGAGGTGCGAGAGCGCTTGCCTGGACCTTAGCATCGCTTATGTTTCCGTTGTTATTTCAGGGTTAAAGCAGATTGTAAAGGGAAAAGTAAAAATAACCCATACATGCTCTGGAACAAATGCTTTGGTTAACTGAACTAGGACAAAAACATTGACAAACATTTGATGAGTGTCATTAACAGATTTGAAATAGTTGCAGTTATAGGCTGAACACATGCAGAATGTGCAAATTTTGCACTGCGACCTCTTCCAGTCTTCATTCTGTCTTCTCTTTCCCGCTGCCTGACTTGACTCCTACTCGCATTCCACGTCACGTGCTCCTCTTCATTCTTCCACTGGTTGGGGCGTGCTCAGGGACGGCCTGAGCACACAAAGTGGAACGAACACGATCAGGACTAGAAATCTGGGCCTCCCAAATCACGTCTCAACCTGAAAGCAAATATCAGTTTTAATTATCACCTATTCTCACTCTCCTTTTTATTGCTATTTTCGGCTTTATTTAATAATAGCAGATAGATATCTCTTTATAGTTTAGAAGACGCTTTCACATATGTTACTGTATATGAACCTTCCAAAAACCTACAGACTAGGGAGATTGTATTACTGACTCCTTTTGGCAGAAAAATCAACGGATAACCTTGGGAAGTTAAGTGGCCCGCCCAAGATACCAGCAATTATATATGTATAGTTACCATTAGTACTTTACAAGTAAGTGATGTTGGATGGAAATTCCTATCACAAAAATAGAAACACTCCCTCTTGATAATATCTGTGTATGGGAAAGCTGTGCACGGGTGTTGGGGCAGTGTCTGGTGAGAAAAAGAAGGCGAGGCAGCTAAAACTTAAATAAAATAAAAACGAACATTCTTCTTTCCCGTTAATCTCAATAGAAACTTTACCTTTTAGAAAGTCTACTATTTTGTCAAGAGTTAGTGTTTCGGTGGTTCAGGATCTTGTACTGATCTGTTTTGGCTGTCATTCCAGTCTGTCTTACTTCACTAATATAGAAATTGGCCTTTTGGGGGTTTCAGCTTATGTATGTCTATACACAGAAGAAATGTTCGTATTTTATAAAATAGTGCAGTTCGTACTGGACTCCATTAAAAACAGACTGCAATATAAAACAGCTCTGAGCATTTTTAAAAAGATTTTATTTATTTATCTTTAGAGGGGGAAGGGAAGGAGAGAGGGAGAGACACATCAATGTGTGGTTGCCTCTCGTGCATCCCCTGCTGGGAACTGGCCTGCAACCCAGGCATGTGCCCTGACTGGGAATCAAACCGCGATCCTTTGGTTCGCAGGCCCTCGCTCAATCCACTGAGCTACACCAGCCAGCGCAGCTCTGAGCATTTTTACACACACGAATATTAAATCACAGAGAAGTTGTTTACTGTATATCAGCAACTGGTTCTGTCACAGTTGTGGCCTTTGCTTGGTTTTTCATGGTTACTCACTCTGCTTTCTTTCTGCACAGACATTGACGAATGTGAAAATAGAGACACCTGCCAACATGAGTGTAAAAATACCTTTGGGAGCTATCGCTGTATCTGCCCACCCGGCTATCAGCTCATGCTCAACGGAAAGACATGTCAAGGTGAGGCAATGGTGGGATGTTTGTTGCTGCGACTGACTTAGAACCAACACAGGAGAGAGTGAGAAATGACATGTCCTCTTTTTTGAAGACCGTCTCTTTGTCGCTTCCTGTTCTCTCTCATTCCTGCTGTTCTGACTTACCTTTAAGCATCCGTTTTGCATTAGGAGAAGCAGTGAGATAGCAAATTAGCAAAGGAAATAGAAAAGAAACATTTTTGGTATTATCTCACTGAAGGACCAAGAATGACTAGCCCAGTTTGCCTTCTGTATTTTTAAAACTTAATGGGAATAGACCTCTCCACACATTTTCCGCAGCTTGGCTAAGGCGGAAGGGGAGGTGGGAGGGGGGCTCGGTAGGTTACTGAGCTCCCGCTGGATTTCGGGGGCTGGAGGCAGAAAGTGAACACAACCTTTGCTCCCAACCATCAGTCTCGACACATCCATTCAGAACTTGCCCTATTCAGAACATTTTACTCAGACTTGAAAAACTAATGATTCTGCTGCTGCGATTATCCCCTAAGAACCCTGAAACACCAATTCAAAAGAACCTATGCACCCCAGTGTTCATAGCAGTGCTATTTACAATAGCCAAGTGCTGGAAACAGCCTAAGTGCCCATCGGTAAATGAATGGATCAAAAAACTGCTACATTTACACAACGGAATACTGCGCAGCAGAAAGAAAGAAGGCGCTCCTACCCTTTGTGACAGCACGGATGGAACTAGAGAGCATTATGCCAAGTGAAGTAAGCCAGGCGATGAAAGACAAATACCATATGATCTCACTTGTAAGTAGAACCCAATCAGCAAAACAAACAAGTGAGCAAAACAGAACCAGAGACATGGAAATAAATACGAAGCTGGAAGTTACCAGAGGGGAGTGGCGAGGGGAATAACAAGAGAAAGAAGGGGAAGGGTCACATCAAGACACATGTATGAAGTTCCCATGGACAAGGACAACGGGGGTGGGGGGTTGAACGTGAGAGGGGGGTGGGCAGGGCAGGGGAGAGGAGTGCGGGGAAATGGAGACAGCCGTAATTGAACAGCAATGAAAAACATTTTAAAGACAAACTGGGATAACATATTTACTTTATAGTCTTAAGTTTTTCCAGAACAACTAGTATCTTGTTTTAGTCAGGAGTATGGATTAGTCAAGGGCAATAACTTATACCCATTCCACAGATTCTAAAACTGACTCTCAGAGTGATCACGGGAGGCTCAGTATCCTAGAGCAGCGAAGAGCAAGGGTAGGACCTGATGGCAGACCTCAGAATGCCTGCAACAGTCCTTTGTCTCCCTGTGATTCAGCGGACACCGGGGCTATCGTACCGAGGCATCAGGGTGACTTGAGGGCATCGACAGTGTCCCCGCTTTATAACTTCTGCCGGCTTTTCAACCCAAATGTCCTTCTGAAGGGGTGGCAATGCCCCAACACCGACACCACCCACTGGAGGCGCACCCGGCACCGGGGAAAGAAGCAGGGCAGGCACTGAGGCATTCCGGATAGCCCCCTGGTCTGCAGAGCCCCTTAGCCGGATTCTTAAGAGTTACAATACATCATCGTCTCGTGTTCTTCTTTTCTTCAGTATTCCAGTTTTTTAAAAACTTACCCTCGACACTCATTCAGTGTATAACATTTTTCGACTTTCAGTTGTGCTGCAGAGTGGAAAATTTAACATGAAGAAATCAGAAACAGCTGTCACTTGAAATGTTTGCCATTTAAATGGGCTGCCTATATTTGTGGTTTAAAAAAAGACATGAGAGAAAACAATTAGGCCCTTTAAAGAAGTTGTTACTCACAAGACTAACTTGGAGTCTTTTTATAGCCTTACAAAGTGTTCGAGGCATTTAAGAGGAACAAAAGACTACTTTTCATTCACATGTGCATTTTGAAGCCTTTATACATTAGCAGTAGAAATATCAGCAATAAAAGGGAAATTAGGGTGAATTTTACACTGAACAAGGACAGAGACTCCAGGTAAAAGTGGAAGTCACCAGGCTGTAGAGTGAAAAACAAAATCACACCCAATCATGATTTGCCCAAGAAGAAGAGAAACTAAAAACCTTTATGCTGATTTTAAACACCGCTAACCTAATTCTAAAAATTTTAAAACAGTATATGAGCATTGCATTTGAAGTGAGCATTTAAGCTACCCAGGTTTTCAAAAAGTCATCCATAATATTTGTCAAGAATCAGAGTTGCTCTATACTTTCTCTAAGATAAATGTTTCAAGTATGTTTATCCTAAATTACTTTTAATGTATCCAGGAGCACTTGGTTAAATGCATTCATATGTTCTAAAGCTATTTATATAAAAGTTTTCAGCTCATTTTGGTTTTTTTCCCCTTGTAACAATGATGTTTATGCCATAAAATGACTACAGTTTCCATCCTAATTATTTTCTTGTACTGGTACGTAAAAGCCAGGCTTCACCGCACTGTCAGTTGACAGAAAGCTGCACAGTTCCTCCGTCTCCTCTGGCCTCTTTTTTTAAGGCCAGCAAGGAGAAAGATGCGCGGAGAGAGTAGGAGGAACGCCTCGGGTACCTAACCCCGAGGAAAGCAGAATAGGTGGGTGACAGAGGAGGGCCACCTACCCAGGAGCTCCAACACTTAAGAAAGCTTTTCTGTGGGACGTGCACACTATTGAGAAGCGAAGGACAAACACACACTGTATATATTAGATGGTGACATTTCTTTATAGATTCATATTTAGCTAACTTGAGTATGTGATAGTGCGGCTGTTCTTCTTGTGCGTATAGATAGATGTGCATGTCCAGACTCCGTCATCGGCTCGGGCCCTTGAGCCCAGGGGCCTCCGTGTTTCTGTCTTGAGTTCACTGGGAAGATTCCAGCTAAAATGAAATGCGGAGGACCGGGGCGAAGGGCCTGTGTTTCTGTGAGAGAAAACTAGATAAGGCTAATTGAATTTCTTTCCCATTTCCCTGGAGGGCTTTTCACTTCATTGTGAGGCCCTCTCAGTTTGTCAAGGAGATGAAGCCCATCCGACAGATAAAATTGTAATTAGAAATCGGTTCACAGAGACCTTGGCCAAGACTTAACTGAAATAAAAACTTCCTTCACGGTGTCTTCCCGTCCTGGGGGAAAACTAGTCCTAATGCAAAACTAGTAATAGGAAGGCCGCTGTCAGCACTTGTAAGTGACTAAAAAGTCAAGTAAATGATGTACACCGCAGCCTATTAAGTTTAAAGTCGGTATAATTGCATTTTCTGTCATTTCCTCAGAACATAATATCTCTGGAACCAATCTAAAATGCTAATTTTTGAGACAGAAATATGAGTAATATTTTATTCAGAAATAAAATTTAACATCTATTATCCATGATTAATATACAGTCGCCACCCCACCCCCTTATCTGTGGTTTCACTTTCTCCAGTGGTATTTACTCAGGTTGGCCACGGTCCTAAAATATTACATGGAAAATTCCAGAAATGAATAATTTATAAGTTTTAAATGGAGCATCATTTTGAAAAGCCTGATGAAATCCCAAGCCATCCATTCTGTGCTGCTCAGGGTGTGAGTCACCCCTTTGCCCCGGGTGCCCGAGCTGCTGCTACTCACCCATGAATCACTGAGTAGCTGGCTGTCTCGGTTATGAGAGAGAGAGACCACATTCATGTAACTTATTACAGTATGTGTGTGTGTATATATATATATATATTTATTTATTATATTATATATTTGTTATATAAATATATATATATTTATATATATATATATATTTAAGATTTTATTTATTTATTTTCAGAGAGGGAAGGAAGGGAGAGAAACATCAATGTGTGGTCGTCTCTCATGTGCTCCCTACAGGGCACCTGGCCCACAGCCCAGGCCCGTGCCCTGACTGGGAATCGAACTGGCAACCCTCCAGTTCACAGGCTGGTGCTCCATCCGCTGAGCCGCACCAGCCAGGACTACAGTATATTTTTATAAATGTTCTGTTTGATCATTAGTTATTAGGATTAGTCTCTCCCTAGGCCTAATTTATAAGTTACGTGCTATCATAGGTGCAGACACGTAGGGAAACAAATCGTATATGCAGGGTTGGTCCTACCTGCTGCCCGAGGTTTCAGGCACCCACTGCAGGTGTTGGAACGTATCCCCCGAGGGTAAGGCTGGATGACTACTGTCTCTTGGAAATTCTTCTCTCCTTTCCCTTTTTAATAGCACTTTTTCAAGGTACTGAGGAGTCCACAACAGAACTTCCCAGTTTCAAACCAAGTCCAATGTAAACACCATTATGCAGATACCAAGTCACTTAACTGCTGTGAAATGACTTAACAGTGACACGTGCCCATTCACCCTGGCGCTAATTCCACGACAGAAGTGCATTTCACCTCTAGGACCGACCTCTTCCGAGAACTTTTTGGGTCCAGTGAATTATATTTGTTCCCTTCTATCCGTCGGGATCTATGTGTATTCAAATACTAAACAAGTAAGATTATTACAAGTATCTATGTGCAGCCAAGGGGTGTAGGCTTTCTCTAGAGTGAAGAGTCTTCCAGTTTTTTGCTTGTGTCTTCCAAAAACAAATTTGAAAACCTTATATGTAACTCATACTTTTTAAAAATGACATCTAAAGTTTATGATCGTGTCTTAAGTAGTTGCAAGGGATGTGAGTCCTGGCATTGTCATTCAATGTGCAATACTTTAAATGTCTCTTATATCCAAACATGGGCGCGGCAGACTTGAGTCCCTCAGTGAATGGAGGATGGCCACTATATAGTTTACAAGTC
>PVKM010025719.1:6095-19880 GCA_004027735.1 Carollia perspicillata | reverse complement strand
AACAATGGCGCTTGTTCTGCTCTCTGCAGCCTCTTAGTCACTTCCACGGCTTCCCACAAGCAAATTGGGCCCTTCTGGTGCTGATTCCCAGGTGGGTGGGTTTGTGTACATTCTAGGACCCTGTGGGTCTCTGCAACAAGCTCTCCTGTGAGGCCCGCAGTTTCTCCCGCTGCCACCTCAACCCCACACTGGTGTTTTCAATTAGAGGTTTGAAGCTTTATTTCCCCACACTGGGGCCCTAGGTTGCACAGTCTGTCTTATTCCCTAGCTGTTCCTCCTGGTTTATCTGCATATGAGGCTACCCACTCCATCAGCCACCGCCTCACTGAGTCCACCAGCTGTAGCCTTGCCCATCCCAGTCTTCCACCTCCACTTTACTACGAGTCCTCTCTGCCCTGGCTACCCATGTCCACCCCTCCTACAAGTCTGGATGGATGTTTCTTCTTTAACGACTTGGTTGTCAGACTTCCATACAGTTCAATTTTTCTGGCAATTCTATTTTTTTTTAATGTGTTGTTGTCCTTTTGGTTGTGCAAGGAGGCAAAGTGTATCTACCTACACATCCATCTTGTCTGAAAGTCCACATTTTTGTTTCATTAAACTCCTTTACTGGTTTGCCTTTCTAGGATAAAAAACAATAAATTCTCATTACAAGAGAAAATAACGTGAGCACAGATGTGTTCAAAGGAATAGTCAGTCAGCTGTCTCTGTCTACTTCCCTATTCCTTCTTAGGTAACCTAAGATACCAGCTTGATGCACAGCCTTCCTTATGTGCGATGTTTTCACAAACAGATAAGACAAATAAAAATATATACAAGCAAACAATACATACAAACATATAGTTTTTATAAAAATTTGTTCAATATTTATGATTGCAATTTGCTTTTAAGAGTAAATCTGTTCTCATTAAATACAAAAACAAGCATACAAAAATGTGCACAGTTCCGATAAGTGGAAAATTTAAGAAAGATTATTTTTTAGACATATGAACTAGAATTCCTGAAGAAATCTGTTATATAAACAAATAGGTTGTCTGGTAAGTAATATATGGCAATTGAAAGACTTGTAATGTATGCAAACAGATCACTAATTATCTCAAAAGTAATAGCCCATAATTTCAGCAGAAAAAGTATGGATGAATGTGATAAATGAACTCATTCAATACCAGTTCCACAAGCACAAGAAAGCATTCTTATAAAGGATACCACAGACCTAGAAAGTTTTAATTCTAGTATTAGCACATGGGTGTATTATTTTATTATATCCTAGTCATCCTGAAATATGAACATTATAATTCTAAATTTACTTAGGGATTACATTTACTTATAAATTTATAATTTTAATTTATTTGTACATTATTTCTAAAGAAGAAAATCTCACACCTGGAAGTTGAAAAGAACCTGAAAACTCTGAGATTTTACTCAATAAATATAAATTAGCACACAGCAGTTTCGCCAGCAAATGGCGTGACACTCTTGGGTCAGGCACACAGGCACTTTATTACTGAGGACACAGCAGGCTATATGAGTTTAATGCTTCCCTTAGCCCCACTTGTCCACCCAACCCCTAAATTCCTCTGGGGGCTGTGTAGAGTAACCCAGGTGCATGTGGCACGCAGCCCATGTCACGGTTAAAGAGCCCAAACTTAAAACATCACAATCTTTCAAATGTGGTGCTCACAAACTGCCCAAATATTGTCCTAGAAGGAAACATTATATTTATGACTCTGGTCAAAATGAATCTGTCCTCTGCCCTAGAGGGAGATATTATCTTTATCTTCCAAGTTCAATCAACATGGGTTTGTCACTAAGTATAACACATCTAGGTTATTTAGCATAATGGGTTCTTCTATGGGTGTTGGTTTTACTGTTGATTTGATATTGTCTAAAGTAATCATAAAAATTAAATATTTTAATATCTGATCTATGTACATTTATGTGTCAATTTATTTTTTCATGCTTATTAAGGTTTTAACACTTTTATTTTTCTTTCTTTGTTTTATTGAGCTGCTAAAACAAACCTTTAAAAAATTCAGAAATAAATGAATCAATTTTTTATCTTGTAAAATTGAGAAATCAGGATTAAATTTTATAATAATCAAGTACTCCATAACAATTTATAGTTAGTTATTTAAAAAATAAATTTGAGCCCTGGCTGGTGTAGCTCAGTGGATTAAGTGTGGGCCTGCGAACAAAACCACCATGGTTGGATTCCCAGTCAGGGCACATGCCTGGGTTGCAGGCCAATTTTCAGCAGGGGATGCATGAGAGGCAATGGTACATTGATATTTCTCTCCCTCTCTTCTTCCCTTCCCCTCTAAAAAAAATTAAATAAAATCTTTAAAAAAATAAAATACATTTGACATTTTTTGACAAAATTATTTCCCTTCTCTGCAATATCTACAAACTTTCTTCATGCACCGAAGAACATTTTATTCAGCCCCCCTTTACCTACTGTTGTGCTAGGTGCTCTAGCAAATACAGATGAAAAAAAGATGTGGTTTCTAGCTGAGAACATATGCACTGACCTTAGAACAACTAAATTATAATGCAGGGATGTGAATGATTAAATGCATGTAAGAGACAATAAGAACATCAAGAAAGACTGATTAAAGAGGTAAAGTTTAAGGTTAAGAATTTACACAGGTAGAGTAGGAGGACAAAGGTAGGTCAAGGCTTCGGGTGTAAAATGCGCACATCTAGAGAATAATGAAAAGGGGACAGTGACCAGAGCAGAGCAGGCAGAGACATTAATTGGGGAATAAGGCTGAACAACCACATTATGAAGAGCTTAGGATAAAGAATGAGGAGCTGGACTTCATTTTCTATGAAAAAGGGTTTGCTGGCATTTTTTGGAGGAAAATAGCACGATGAAATAAGTAAGACTGGATTAGAAAAGAGAAAGGGAAAAGATAATAGTTATTCTCCTTTTTACTCTGAAGTACTACTTACTAGTCTTTTCACATCTCTCTCTCTCTCTCACTCATTCACTTTACTGTGCAGTACTTATTTATTTTCTCACATAGTTTTATTTAATTCTTCATTATACAGAGGAGGAAACAAATTCAGAGATATTAAATAACTTCCCCAAAAGCAACTAGTATGCAAATACCAGAGATGGGATTTTATCTCAAGTCTGTGTGACTTAATAGCTTTGCCTCTTAAACACTTTGCAAAACGGCTTCTGGTTATGAGTGCACTGCAATACTTCATATACGTAAGGCATTGAAAATTTGAACAAAAGCAATGGTTATAAAAAATGGAGAGTAAATTGTGAAGTAGGAAGAAAGGAATTTAGGAAAATAATAGGATTTAGTGACACACTGGCTAAGAAGAAAGCTGTGTCAAAGTGGGACTGAGTTTTAAGCTTTGGGGGTGAAAAATAGTGGTGGAAACAAGATGGAAGGGTTTCGGGACGGGAATATTAATACTAAGAATCATCAGTCATGAACAGGCTGCATGTAAAGAGGGTCATGTATCTAAGAAAAGAAATCAGCACGTGAAGGGACTAGGCCGAAGATACAGTGCTTTCTTTCATTCGCCAATTTTATCCTCCCTTCTTTTATTTCAAAATTTGTCTTCTTGTCTGGAAAATTTTCATTCAAAATCTTAAGAGTATAAAATCAAATCTATGTTGTCATTACCTTAACATGCTCTTCTTCTAAATAAAGGACTTCATTTTTAATGTAATCTAACACACTATTCTCCTTACTTCTCTGGAAAATCTGTGACAACCTTTTTTTGTTGTTTAAGAATATTTTCCCACTCTTTGACCCTTTATTTTCACCAAATCTGTATTTTTTTTAAGAAGTGGATAATATAGTGGTTAAAAGTATGAGTCTAAAGTTCTTGGCTATTTAAGATGCTAGCTTCAAAATACCTAAGGACTCTGAATCTGAATTTCCTTACCTGTGAGTAAAGGAAAATATGGGTGATAATAAGAACACTGTTATCATAGGATGTCAGGAGGATTAAATAAGATAATATTTGTAAATGGCTTACAACAATGCTAGCACATTGTAAGCACTACATGAGTTGGCTGATTTTTTTTAAAAACTCTGCTTCTGCCCTGCCTGGTGTAGCTCAATGGATTGAGCACGGGCCTGTGAAGCAAAGGGTCGCTGGTTCGATTCGCGGTCAGGGCACATGCCTGGGTTGCAGGCCAGGTCCCCGGTGGGGGACACGTGAGAGGCAACCACACATTGATGTTTCTCTCCCACCCTTTCTCCTTCCCTTCCCCTCTCTCTAAAAATAAATAAATAAAATATTTAAAAAAATAACTCTGCTTCTTCGTATACCTTACCTCTGTTCCCCCCTTCAGACCCACTTCCTTCTTCTCTTGTCTCTTAATTTTCCCTATCATTGCCCACTTCATGAATCACAGAAGGATAATGAATCACATCAACATTTGAGTATATCTAAGCAAATAAATTCATAAACATGTAACTTGAGGCATGACTTTTTATTCTAGCCTCTTCTGTATTTATGACTCATTCATAAGTCATATATGCATTAGCCACTTGGATAAGCCACCACTACCTCAAATCCAACAAAAATTAAATCAGATTTTTGTCTCCAGAAATAGAATTTTGAACCTTTCCCTTAATGTTGGGCAGTGCTATTCTTCCCAAGTTTATAATATGAGAACAATTTTTGACATATTTTCTCCTCAATCCTTCTCCAAAATCAGTCATTAAGATCTTCACTTCAATTTTGATATGACTTTCAGACCCCCCGTTTCTCAGATACATATTGACACTGACCCCCTCCACACTCTTATTACCTCAAACCCGAATCACTCTAATCTGACCTTCATTCATTGCCCCAGCAATCTTTACTCCAAGTACGTCCCACCTACGGAAACCAGATTCATTTCTGGACAGGACTCTGCTACTACTTTCACAACGTGCTTCTGTACAAGACGTTAGTATAAAATTCACTTAACTTTTTGGCTATTTGACAGTAAAACCATCCAGGGAGAATTGTCCTATTCTTCCCACCAGTACAAAGGTGTCAAGCTTTCTTGTCTCCTGTACAGATGAATGTGTAACAATACGTAGCCAGTATCTGCTTTTTGATCAACATTGTAAGGCTATGGCACTTCCTCAGTGGTCCTTCATGCACTAGTACAGCAGACGAAGCCATTAGGTTCCCTGTATTGACTCTGCTTTTGGCTTGGTTCCTTCTCTTGGGGATGTCAGCTGTTATATAAGCTTTCTAAAGCTCATAACAAAATACCACAGACTGGGTGGTTTAAGTAACAGAAATGTATTTTTTCATAGTTCTGGAGACCAGCAGTCCAACATTAAAGTGTTGGGAAGTTTGGTTTCTCCTGAGGTCTCTCCTTGGCTTCCATATAACCATCTTCTTTCTTTGTCTTCACACGGTCTTCTCTCTGGTCTGTCTGTGTCTAAATTCCCCTGTGTAGGTGTAATCCTAGTGACTTTCTCTTTTAGTATAAGGACACCAGTCATATTAGATAAGGGACCCATTCTTGTAACCTTAGTCATTCATATAAAGGCCTTATTTCCAAATATAGTCACATAAGGGGTAAGGACTTCCACACATAAAATCTGAGGGATCTATTCACTGATCACCACTGTGAGACTATTGGTGTACTACCCTTCTTTCCTCCTTCCTTCTATTCTTCCTTCCTTCCTCTCCATTTGTTCTTTTTGTAGCCTCAGAGACTGTTATAAATGGATATCTATGAAAAAACTAAACAGAAGACTATGAGCTTCTGTATATATTGAATTGTATAAGTTATAGTAAGGGGCTTATGAAATAAAATGCCACATACCTAATATAGAATCTGAAAAAGAAACACAAAGCTCAAGCAGTTAGTCAATAAAACAAAAATTACCTTAACAAATGTAGGCATAATTAAAATATCATATAAAATACCTTATTTTAAAAGTGTTTTATTATGCCCATCTCTCTTCATTTAGTTTCTGAATACAGGCATCATTTTGCCCCAAAATCATACCTTTCACAAGCCAGATGACATTTTACTACTTATTGATTGGTAAGTTTCTTTTTTCTCCCATATTTCTTACTATCTTAAACTTCCTTTACTTTGCTTCCTGAAGTCTTAAGTTAATGATGTAAGTCCACTGGAACTTGTCCTAAGTGTAAAATAAACTATAACTGGGTTTTCCTTGTTATTTACCTATGCCCCATCCTACAATCAATTTTACTTTTATTTCATTTTATTTTATTTTAAGAAGTTATTTATTTATTTTTAGAGACAGTAAAGGAGGGAGAAAGAGAGGGAGAGAAACATCAATGTGTGGTTGCCTCTTATGCACCCCCTACTAGGGTCCTGGCTTGAAACCCAGGCATGTGCCATGACTGGGACTTGAACTAGGGACTCTTTGATTAGCAGGCCAGGACTCAACCCACTGAGCCACACCATCCAGAGCCATTTTTACTTTTAAAGAAATATTTTATATACAATTTGGAATACTAATACAATTTTAAAAATTGCCAAAAATGGATCTCATTTTTCACAATGATTTATCATTACTGAATATTCACTCCATTTCATTCATATTACTTAGCTTAAAAATACACAGCATACTTTTGGAGGGCAAAAGCTATGTTAGTTTGTGTTACAATATTTTGTTTTAATTTTTAGGGCAGAGTATAAAAAACATTTCTAAATAGTATGAAATAGTAACTGGCTAAATTGATCAATAGTTCTTGGTGTTCACAAGGCCCTGCTAAAAATGACCCACATGGGCCCTGGCCAGTGTGGCTAATTTAGCTGGAGCATTGTTCTGTAAACTGAAAGGTCATGGGTTTGATTCCCGGTCAGGGCACACGCCTAGGTTGGGGCTTCGGACCCTGGTTGAGGCACATATGAGAGGCAACTGATCGATGTTTCTCACATGGATGCTTCTCTCCCTCTCTCTCCCTCCGTTCCCTTCTCTCTATCAGTGAGCATATCCTCGGATGAGGATTTAAAAAAAAACAATCGACATGATCACATGCCTATATCTGAAGGGAAAAAGTACAGGATCAATAGGGTTATTATTCCTTAAAGACAGACAGCAGTGGAGTTGCCACTCTGTCCATCTCTCACTCAGTAATGAAGTGCCATGGTGCTTGTGGCAGGTAGTGCATTTGACTCTGTGCACTGTTAGTAAAGCCTCAAAGAAGTTTATAATCAGGGAAATAGCTGTTAAACTACCAGGAGCTGCTACAGGAATGGAATGATAAGGAAAATAACTCTCATTATAATGAGATAAGTTATCTTAATTAAAGCAAAATGTTTGCTTATTTTCCCATGAACAGGAGTTCAGTTTCAGGGGGAGGCAGGATGAGCTGAAAGACCATGGATGTCTGATGTGTTGACGGAAAAATATCAGAGGAAAAAAAACATTTACATTGGGTTGTGATTTGAATAAAAAAGATGTGTGTGGAGGGGTGGGGGGAAGGTGGAGATTGAGTGAGCAGATACACTATGAGATTTAAATTAAGGTGGAGTCCAGATCACTCCTGTTCTATTTGGCCAAGCAAACCAAGAATTCCCTTAAGGAAGTAAAAAGATACGAAATGTCCTAGGGTTAGTCAAAAAGACAGAGAGACTTGGGTCATTGAAAGTAATCTATTCCTGGTCAGTGCACAGGAAACAAAGGGGAAAGTCAGAGCCAAAAGCCTACAGGAATAGTCAGTTAAGTGAATCTAGTGAAGAAAAGCAGGTAAGACCGTAACTGAGAAGTAGATCGTGAATACAGAGATATGCCCTGGTGTACCTTCTAGGAGCATCCCATCATTTTTGGAAAGGTTGTGGGATCTTTAACAGAGCCAGATCTAATCCCACAAGGAGGAAGCAAACAGATGACTAGTATGCATGCAGGGTGTTTGCTTTTTGGACCTATTTTTAAGAGCCTTTCCAATGCTGCTTCCCAACCAAACACATGTACATATATACACGCAACAACCCCCAACCCACACTGGAACCTGTGTGCATGCACACACATGCACTGGAACACACACACACATATACCTGGCATCCTGGTGTCTTCCATCCTCTAATACAGCGATATTTTCAAATAGACATTTTAATTTCTATATCATGTGACTATCTTTCAACAATAAATTCCTATATGTGCTGTATGGACAGACAGATAGGTGTTATCTGTAGGATTTTTGCTCCCAAAATCAATTCCAGCAGTTTCTTGGCTTATGGTAAGTGCTTTTTTTGGTCAACTATTTATTAGTAAAAAAAAATTATTTTCTTTTCTGAAGGTTTTTTGAAGGAAAAATATATATAGCTTTGGTAGATACTAAGTAATTTGCCAGGAATATGAATAGTCTTAGATATCAATTAAATAAAGAGAAATGTCCAGAAGAAACAATTCAAGAATATTTATAAGCTGCAATTACCTCTCCAGTGGCGGTTAAATTTGACCTATCCCTGGTCAAGGACATTTCTGAAGTCATTAAGTTTTTTTTCCCAACAATGTGTAATAAATGAAGAAGCTCTGAGATATTAAAAAATCAGCCACAGGTTTCAAATAGCCTTAGGTTTCAAACAAGACAGAGGTATGTTTGAACAGAACTTTCCGTACAGACCGAATCAGACCACAGCTTATCCATAACCATGTGTCCACGGCAGCTATTCAAGAGTTACAGGAAACAAAGCAATGTGCCGACTCTGAGCTACATTTACAAAGCCCTAAATAAGAAACAAATACCATAGTATAATTAAGGTAACAGTGGATAATAATTAAATTTCATCTTACATTACATTATTAAAATAATGTTCTTAAAAAGTGCCACCTTGAGGGAAAGCTAAATTGGTTGGGGGAATATGTAGAAATACTAATAGTGTTTGTATCTTGGATGCAAACAGAAGCTAAGAAAATCATTTCAATAACATGGAATTCCTTGCAAGAAAATTATTTTAAAACAGACTTTTACTTCAGCAAACACTAAGGCTCAGGCAGAAGCTAACATTTACTTAGAACTTTCCCTTGCCAAACACAATTTAAATGAAATCTTCATGAGAAAATGTATAAGAATGGTTATTCTCTTATTAGATGTGAGAAACCCTAACATTCATCAAAGAAATTGAATAAATGTGAATAAAATAATATTCCTAAATTGTTCTGTATCTAAGATTTGAATTTAGGTTTTTGCCTAATGGCAAATCCATGACATTTATTTCACTAGTGGTCCTCAGAGTTTGTGGTAATAATAATAACTAATATATATTCCTTATTGCTGTGTGTCTAACACTGTTTCATGCATTTTAAGCATACCTACACACTTAATGTTCTCAAAAAACTTAAATAATCTGTTAGTATTAGTATCCCTGAGCTTAACTTGGACAGGGTCATACAACTAGTAAGTAAAGAGGTGGGCTTTAGATTGTATATTCTAGCTTTCAAAACTAACACTTTTAAATGCACAGTGCCTTCCCATGATACTTTAATCACCTCTCTCAAGTAATATAAGAGGGTTAGAACAAAAACCACACCTGGCCTACTGCCTGTTTTCTACATAAAGTTTTATGGGAGTCCAGCTATGCTCATATGTTTACATCATAAAGCTGTTTCCTTATTAAAATTTGGTTTGAGTTGTTATACATAGACTAATATGTAGATTTTTCTCAGTAAATAGACAGTCAACCCTCTACATTTCCGGGTTTCACATCTACAGATTCAATCAACTGCAGATCAAAAACAGTATTTTTCATCCATGGTTGGGAGCCTGAGAGTGCAGAAGACATACTGTATGCTTTTCTTTGCCATTTTATATGAGGGATTTGAGCTTGCACAGATTTTGGTAACCATATTTTATCCCAGAATAAATCCCCATGGACACTAAGGGAAGACTAAAGTTAAGTATCCGGGGAGTCAAAAGTTATGTGTGAATTTTAGACTGCACGGGGTCAGGACCCCTAACCCCGACATTTTTCAAGGGTCAACTATAGTCTATTCATCTTCTTATGTGTCATAAATACAAATTGAGTCATTTTGTTTTTATTAATAATGAGTCCTCTATGTACAGTCTACTTTCACTTTAAAAAATAATAACAAAACAATCTATTTACAACGGTATTTGAAATAGTAAACATCTGTGTTTCTACTAGTAAACTTATGCTAAAATGAAGTCAAGAGCTTTGTCAAGTTTTCATTTTCATCCTGGTCCAAATGAAACCATTAAGGCACAACTGCCCTCCATCCACTGTAGTGAGTCACTGAAGGCGCTGAAACCCTTTTCCTCATCTGCAAACATGTATCACTCTTGAGCAATTGCACTACGTTTTCTAAATCTGAACCACCGTCTTTTATACACTCAGTAATTAAAACCAGCATTTTCACTGTAGTTAAATATTACTTTGATTTTGATTTTCAAACAGAAACAAAACATATTCCAGTCAAAATGCATCTCCTAGGAAGGCAACTGCAGGCTTTCCATGTACCATTTGCTCAGTGGCTCTCTGCTCTCTCCCTCCCGCCCCTGACAGAAGTGCTAATTCTCTAAGTACCCCCTGGAGACCCTGGAGGGTGCCATCTGCTGTATATCTGCTATGTTGCAGCCTGAAATTCTCAAGGCCAAATTTAGCTCATATAATTACATAACAGTACGTGAATTGTATTGAACAGAAACATTAACGCTGGATTCATGAAGAATATTGAAAGTTAGACATCCGTGGCAAAACCACTTAGTGGTTTATTTGACTAATCACTGAATATGATTATAACACAAATAACCACACTATTCAGGTACAATAAGAGTGGCACTTACTGTTAATACTGTGGGTTGCAGATTTTTTATTTTTTATTTTTATAAACATTAAAATAATACACATGACTAACGTAAGTATATTTAACCAGGAAGGGATTCTCTGACTGACAGGCACATACTTTCTCACAGTGGTCCCATTCCACTTTTATTTCCACATCAGATAAACATCAGAACATAAACTGACAGCAAAGAAGTAGCCAAATATTTCTTCAACTTTCGTAGTCAGATAGATACAGAGGAAAACAAAATACTCATTGTGGAAAATGTGATGTATAAACATGAGGCACTGTATTAAATGAATATACTATACCCTGCTGGGAGAGCAATTTAGTATACAATTTGGAAAAGCCTTACTAATATCTAGTACTTTTGAACATGTACCTACCTAGTTATTCCATTTCTGGAAGAGACTGGATTTTCATGGAGAGAACAAGCACCTTGCCCAAAGTCACATGTGCCTAGTGAAAGCTAAAATTCAAATTTGAGCAGCCTGTTCTAGTACAGACTACTATATCATGACTGCTATGCTAGAATGCCTTTGCAATATGAGTAATAACCTTAAGTAACATAACTCATATTTTTTAAAATAAATATAATACCTCATTGTGGAGGGTACTATTTTATTATGTATATTAATATATTGCTCTTACATAAAATGAACTTTTGATTATCATTGTTAATTAACCTAATAAGTTAACCTACCTTCTCTTTACAAAACTAATACATATTTTATTTGAAAAGATATTTTACAAATTCTTTCAAGACATGCATTATTCATCTTCATGCCCTTAAAATGCATACATCAATACCTTGTAAACAAAGGAATTAATACGATGACTGAGCACCAGCTGGAAATGGTTACTATTTCTATTTTAGGCTTTGGTTTATAAATTAACACTGACTAGGTTATGTTAGGTATTGAAATTCATAAAACCTACGTGACATGATTTGGACTTGATTAGTGTATGACTGCTTATCTTTTCTTATCATGCTTACCTCTCACCTCAAGTTGGCTTTCTTGAAGCAATGTTTTCTCATAGCTTCTTGACCCTTCCCTCTCAGTGTTCTTCCTGTCTTATTGAAGAATCTTGTTCTTGATTACCTGGTCATTGAACACTGGAGTATCTCCCCTTGGTTTTAGATATAAGCTGTCTCTCCCATAGCTTTAAATCGAATCTATTTAATCATGAACACTCAACCCTGATCTCTCTGGGTTTGCAGACACATTAATTCAAATTTCTACTTGACACATGCTTCAAGTAAGTGTTTTATATAAGCATCCCAAGCTTAACCTGGCCAAACAGAACACTTGTTTCCTTCTAGTCTTGCTCCTTTCCGAGTCTCCCCAGGCTCAAAAAATGACAATGACATCTGCCCATTATGCAAACAGTACCTCTCAGCAATCATTTTTTTCTTTCTGTCACCCAGTTGCCAATTCACTAGCAAGTACTGTTGACATTACTTCCAAAACATGTCACACATTTTTCCCTTTTCTCTCAACTGCTACCACCATGGTCCCCATGATTTCTCACTCGGAAAACTTCTACTTATATATTGACTGTAAACAGGAAATTTAATTGACATGTAATAACTCTTTTGCAAAAAATTGTCAGGCCAAATGTGCTGCCACAACCGAAAGTTCAGAAAAGCATAAATAGCAACAATACTCCTATTTTTAGTTTCAGCCAGTATAGCTCTTATTAACAATGATTAATTCTAAATTATTCAATAAATATAAGACTGTCCTATTAAAGAAAATTTACCGGTATATTTCCAAGTGTTTAAGAGATTTCAAATGTTGCCCACCTACTGAAACACAGTAATAATCACACAATGTCACTGCAGCAACTCATGCTCTTGAGTACCTACCCCACACTCCCACTGTGGTAACTCATTACACACATTTAATTGGTTAATTATCCAAATAACCCAATGAGATAGTTAGTAATGTTGCCTATGATGAAATACAGACTCAAAAACCTTAATCAACTTGTGCCAGCGAGTCAGCGGCAGGAGTGACAGTCCTATGTAAATCTCGATGATCCCAAACACCTGGGATTTTCACCATTCTGGCACGCTTCCTGCATCTGGACCCTGTGCTGGGGTTAGGGAAGAATTTTCCTCTAACTTCTCCAACTCTCTCAGAGAACTGCTGAAAGTTAAGATTGCTTACATAGCAAAAGAGTCATGAAATTATACTAACCTCCCCTCATATCTATCTTCCAGAATAGTTTTACCCCCTCACAAAGAGGGGGTAAAACATTCTTGTGCAGGCAGAATGTTCTCATCCAGAAACCCACCCATCCTCAGTAGATCTAAGACCACAAGTTTCCCAGGGAACACACATTGGGGTCCATTGCTGTGCAGGAAGACAGCAGTATGTTAGTTCTTTTAACTTACATTACTCTAAAAATGGGGGAGGGTGGAGAAATTAAGCTCTAACAACAATTTGTAAGAAGTCACAACAGCGCTCTGGTCTGCACAATAAAGCACGGAATCTATTCAGTGCTGCAGAGCGCCTATTTCGTCCTCAAAAGGTGACTGTAGTTCAAGGTTTCAGGGTATGTCTCACAATTCCTACCAACTGACAATTCAAATTATAAAATCGTAAAGTATTGTCTGTCAGCTATTTTGAGTTAAAGAAGGGCTTACCTTAAAGAGATTTGTGAGTGTGGTGTGGGGCTTTGGTCTGATAGAGTGAATTCCTAAGGTTCACAGAAAACTTAAAAGAATTTATGTGAATTATGTCTACAGAAAGACTTTGTAGTTGGCCTTAAAAGGAAAGAGACAATACAAAATTAAAAGAGGCTTTTGGATGTCAATGTATACCAGAATAAATGAGGAGAAAACTATTCAGCTGTAAATATGTGCTAATTTTACACAAAAAGAAAGAGTGACTAGGAGGGTAGAAAGGAGAATACAGAGGGAGGAACTAAAAACCAAGAATTATTCTCATGCTTTATTTATTTATTTTTTTAATTTATTGTTTTTCAGTACAGTTTTCTGTCTTTTACTCCCATCCCA
>PVKM010025718.1:0-19781 GCA_004027735.1 Carollia perspicillata | reverse complement strand
TTAGTATGCCAGAAATGAATTTAAATTCTGAGTTTTTGATAAAAACTCTAACACCAAGGAAAGTCAAAACAGAGCCCCAAAGGGTTGATGCCAAGCTCTCCTTCAGGAGAGCAAAAATAGTGATTATTAAACTGGGGAATTTCAATGGAGAACTTTATTTCATCCCATTTCTTACTAGTTTATTTTGAGGAAATGGCTGGTGATCTATCTTGGACAACAAATACATCAGGCAATCTAGCAGAACAAAGTAAATGGAAATGGATTTAAAATGTCACCCTCAAGTACGGTTGTTCCCCAAACTGTTCACACAATTTGCAATTTGTCTCTGAAGACATCATATATTTGTATAAAGTAAAATCAAGCTATGATTTGAGATAAACATTTATCTGCTCTTATCAATATGTCCAATACTGATACTGAGATTTGAAAGAAACCTCACAAAAAAACACCAGGAGGGAAGATGACCACTGAATCCTCAAACAAGAAACATTTGTGTATGTGTTTTTTAATGCCATCATTGCAGGAGCTTATTCGAACATTCATTTTGAATGTATCATGGATGTAAATAGCTATTATGCTTGGAACAAGAAAAGGCAGTTCAGTGTAACAGAAAGCACGCCAGAAATTAATCATCTAAATAACTGAGCTTTCTGATATCTCAAAACCCCTGCAGATTTCTCCATTGAGTTACTTACTTTGCTGTCATGCTAGTGTGTGAGTTTCCCTATCAAGTTCGGAAAGAAAAGGTGCAAGATTATTTTGGTACTCACAGAAACAAAACCTTCACACATCTGACAACACTTTAATGAGGACGTCAAAGCAAATGTAGAACTGTTTCCATTTTTAGTTTCACAACTCATTTCTTCGTGTTGCAAAAGAACAGAGTGTCATATCATAACCATTCAATGTTTATTTTAGGCATGTATTATTTTCTTTGTGGAAGTTCCCTGATATAAAAGCAGTTATTTTTTATACTACCATCTTCTTGGTGGTGCCTCAGTGAAAACGTCTTATAATATAGAATGAAATCAGAAATATTGTTGCAAAAAGATTCTGGTACTTTAGTCTCTAAAGATGTTGTTCTGAATGATACTGATATATCCAAACAATTCAGGGACACCATCAAAACCCTTATAATTCATTACAAAGATACTTTTTCTCCTCATTTTACTTGTAAACCTTGTAATAAAGATTTGCAATTGTGCAATATTGGGCCAGATGCTTTAGAAAACTAAGAAATTATTATATTCCAAGTGCTGACCAATACCTGTCTCCTACTGGGAGCATCCATTACCAATCTTCTTAATGTCGCCACCTCTCTGTTCTCACCTGACCACTAACTAACTAAATTTCATTTACTGTATTTATAAATAAAAACAGTATATATTCAAGATACACAACGACATGTTTTGATAAATGTATACATAGTAAAATGTTCTCTACAACCAAACTAAAGAGTCATTTACTCTCATATTAGCCTTTGTGTGCATGCATAAGAGCACCTGAGATCCATTCCCAGCAAATTAGCAATATACAATGTGGTATCATTAACTTCAGCCCCAGTCTGCACATCGGATTTCTAGAATTTATTCACTTTCTGAAACTCTCCAACACCTCCCCGTTTTCCCCATTCCTGGTCGCTGGTCACCAACATTCCACTCTCCATTACTATGAGTTAAATATTTTTTATCCCACGGGCACATGAGATCATGTGGTATTTTTCTTTCTATCTCTTGCTTATTTTTTTGGGTTCATCCTAAAGAAATGTCCTCCGGATTCACTCATGTCAACAGAATGTCCTCCAGTTGTGTCCATATCATCACACGTGGCAGGATTTCCTGCTTGTTTAAGACTGAATAATGTTTATGTTTTTAATTTTTATTGCTGTTTTATTACTCTGGTAAAACTGAGTAATATTTAAAACAGAGTCCTATTTGTAGGACTGTTAGGACCACCTAAGAAAAGCAAGAAAATTAAAATTATATGTAGAAATTATAAAAATGACAGGATTGATACATAGAACAAGGATACATGCCTCAAAAAGCAAGCACAAATATCCAAAAATAATCCAAATAAGAAAATAAGAAATAATTCCAATGCCTACCCCAAAATTAAATTGAAAATTAAAGACTTTCATGATTGAATTTGGTTAATTTTTAAAACATAGAATATTTCCCCAGTTTTCCTTAGCATTACAATACATGAATGAATAGACTTCTGTTCCAATTCTAATGTTTCCCCATAAAAATATGCAAATAGATTTTCTTGTGATCCCTTTATATCTCCAACAAAAAGATTGTTTAGTGTAAATTTATATTTCTAGATCAGTACTCCAATAGCCTGAGATAAGTCAGGAGATTCAAAGTCCATGAAAGCCAGGTGCTTTTCTTTATAATTTTTCTGCCTTATTAAAATCCAGAGTCAAGGGCCAATGCATGGGTAAGTTAGGAGTATTTGATTTTCAACACAGAACAACACTTAACGACATAAATAATTATTCCTAAATGGAAATTCAATGCCCAGCATAATTATATTACTTCATGGAATACTAGTTTGCTGGGCTGCCATAACAAAACACCATAGACTATGTGGATTAAACCAGAAATTTACTCTCCCACAGTTTTGATGACTGCATCCAAGAGGAAATTGTCAGTGATTTGATTTCCCCTGAGACATCCCTCCTTGGCCTGCAGGTGGTCTGCCTGTTCACTGCGTCTGCATATGGTGGATCCTTGATCTGTGTGTTTTCTGTGTTCTGATCTTTTCTGATAAGGACACTGGTCATATTAGATGAGAACCCACCCATATTTTACCTTAATTGCCTGTTTGTAGGCCCTGTCTTTAAATATAGGCCCATGCTGAGGTACTGGGTGTTAGAACTTCAACCAACCAATTTCTATGGGACATGATTCAACTCACAACAGTCCAAATGACCTCTATTATACTGTAATATTTGTATGACTCCCTGTAGGCTTCTTGGAGAATAACTTTAAGCAGTACTTTATAAACAATGGTTTAAATAACTTGCATAAAGGTTTTACACTTGTGACCTTTTGACCCCCTGAGTAGTCACCTTGTGAAAAATTCTAAGCTTGGGAAAAAAGAAGTAAAAGTGAGAGGAAACTAATACTGGTTGGGCAGCTAAAACTGTAATGTAGGCAGTGGGTTGGCAATGTTCCTGTATGGTTATGAGTATTTTATCATAAATCATGGTTTAATTCAGATTAGTTGGTTTAGTTTTCTACTGCTGCATTAAAAATTAGCAAGTCTTGCCCTGGATGGTGTGGCTCAGTGGATTGAGCCCCGACCTGTGGAGCAAAGGGTCCTGGGTTTGATTCCCAGTCAGGGCACATGCCTGGGTTTCAGGCCAGGTCCCCAGTAGAGGGCACTCAAGAGGCAACAACATATTGATGTTTCTCTCCCTCTCTTTCTTCCTCCCTTTCCCTCTCTAAAAAACAAATAAAGAAAATATTTTTAAAAATTAGCACATCTTAACAACTTTTAACAATATTCATTATTTCATGATTTCTGTAGGAATCCAGACATGACTTACCTAGAGCCCCTTCTGAGTCTCATAAGGCTGCAGGCAATGTTTTGGGTGGGCCAAAAAATCCATTTAGCTTTTTTTCCTAAAATAAAGGGTACATGTTTCATTTCCAGCAGTCACTTTATTGATTTGGATATTTTGAGTTATGTTGGCTATCTCCTGCTATTGGCTTCTAGTGGGTGGAGGCCAGGGGTGCTGCTAAGCATCTTCCAATGCATAAGACAGTCCCACAGCAAAAATTATTTGGCTAAAATGTCAATAGTGCCAAGAAACTTTGCAAAACCACTTTTGACACATTCAATCATTCATAGCACCTTCTCTATGCAATGCACGGACCTTTTTTTTTTTTTTGCATTTTAGTTGCACTTTTACCTTTCTTGAAATAATAAAGCATAATACGCTGAAAATGTTACGTATTTTCTTTCATCTTTCATATTAAAATGGCTGCACACAAGTCATCTATTTTATTTTTTTTAATACATGCTGATATGGCAGCTTTCACAGTACAATCTAACAAAATTGTTTTGAATGAAGTTAAAGATGGCTAAGTACTATTAGAGTCATTGTACAGAAAAACTGAACAAACCCTTTGGCCAAGTCCATATCAAGAAGTTTAGGGTTTCATTTGGAACTCAGGACCCCCTTCCAAGATCACTCAGATCGTTGGCAGAATTCAGCTTGCATTTGTAGAACAGAAGTGCCCAGATTCACAGGAAGTTTAACACTGTTGTTTGCTTTCTTCCAGGCTATCAGGAAAGCATACCTCCAAAGTTTCACTATCTTTTGAAGGGCTCCCCTAATTAGGTCAGCCCAATTCAGAATAATCTCCCTTTTAGTTGAATCAAACTCAACTGATTTAGTTAGACTCTACTATAGGAGTAATATTCCATCATAGTAGTTGATATCAGCTACACTCAAAGGTAGGGGATTATATACGCAAAAGAGTAGGAAAAATAATTTTGCCTACCACAAGACCATTTTGAATTATTTTCTAAATAAGAACATGAGAGTTTTCTTTTCCATTCCTAGAATATGGAATGAATAAAGAAAAATTAACTTTTGGGAAACTTAGAGAGTTTTTCTTTTAATTTCTGTATTATCCAGTCTCAGTTAAAATAACCATGATAGTCAAGAAATAAGAAAGAAAACAATTAATGAATGATGTTTACTTGATTAGCCTTAAAGATCATTTGGACTCTGTTTGCATTGTACAATTATTTGCAAAGCTGCTATATCAGTGAAAGTAAAATTGACAGTGTACTTCTAACTCATATAGTGAATTATTCCTCATGCTAATGGTGGCACAATTTTACCTAGTAAAATTGGATAGATACCTAAAACCAGCATATTTTGACCACAAACTGGAATAATAATTATATACTAAGAGGTTTCCCTTTAACTAGAAACTCATTTTGAATTATGTAAATTAAGCTCTTTCCTTCCTGGCTTTCATGATCAATTTTTCTGTTGATTTCCATTCTGTGATTCTTTAGTGTTTCTTAAATTCTCTGCAGGTTCCTTATGATCTTTCTATGTATGCCTCAATTCTCAGTTATTTCCAAAATATTTGGCTGCATTAAAATAAGAAGAAACATTATTTGATTAAAAAATTTATAAGGGGCCCTGGCTGGTGTAACTCAGTGGATTGAGCGTGGGCCTGCGAAGCAAAGGATCCCGGTTCGATTCCCAGTCAGGGCACATGCCTGGGTTGCAGGCCAGTTCCCAGCAGGGGACACACAAGAGGCAACCATACATTGATATTTCTCTCCCTCACCCTTCCCCTCTAAAGATAAATAAATAAAATCTTTTAAAAAATTCATAAGGTAGTAAAAAGATTCTCAGAAATGAATTCCTTAAGTCAATAAAATAGTCTCTGCCTAATTCTTTGTTTTCTGAATTTTTTTCACAATAGGTCCATAGATCAGTGAAATTTAATTCAATTCGTTGAATTCTTGGCATAGAGCTCTGCATATAGTAAATATTTATTGTTTTATTTAAATTTTATTTAAATAAGCATTAATTTAATTTGATTAATTATTCTTCAGTTTCAGGTTTTTTATTTCAGTTGTGAGTGATATCAAAAGACTAGAATGTATATAGAATAATACACATTCAGGTCTATCAGTGTTATAAAATTAAAAAGCTGTTATGAGAAAAGTAATTTTAATAGTTCATCTCTAACTTGTCAAAATATTTCTACTTTGAAAATCATTACCTTATATTTGCTTGCATTTCAATCATTTAATTATTTTTCTTTTTAGTGCAGCTCTTTGTAAGCATCTGTTTTTTCTAATTCTTCAAATATGTGTGTGTGTGTGTGTGTGTGTGTGTGTATTCATTCATTGGCTCTGTATGTATAATTCTTTTGTATATAATTTTTTGAAAGATTTTATTTATTTTATTTCTTATGAGACTCAAGAGTCTCTACCTAAGTCATGTCTGGAGTCCTACAGAAATCATGAAATAATGTATATTGTTATAAGTTGTTAAGATGTGGTAATTTTTAAAACTACTCTATTTATTTATTTTTTAGAGAAGGAAAGAGAGGAAAAAAGAGAGGGAGAGAAACATCAATCTGTGGTTGCCTCTCATGCACCCACTATTGAGGACCTGGCCCACAACCCAGGCATGCGCCCTGACTGGGAATCTAACCAGCGACCCTTTGCTTCATGGGCCAGGGCTCAATCCACTGCGCCACACCAGCCAGGGCTTTTGCGTAGAATTTTTTTATGGTGAGGAAAACTACCTTGGGAAATACTTTCTTTAGAAGATTATTTTAGTAATTACTTTTACTTATTGAGTCTTTTCACTGAAAGTCTGTTAATTTATTTTATAATTTTTTAAAATCATCATAATGGGAAATTTTAATGAGAGTAAAATAAAAGTAGAATGGAATGATAGTCAATGTCTGAACCGATGTAAGAAAACTCTGGTCAAATATACTATTCTCTTTTCCTTTGTTTTTAAATTCCTTCCTATTTTGATGGATGGTTCAGTGCCCTAAAATAGCCCCTATCATTATTGCCCAAGGGACTGTGCATTGCAGCCTATTTTAGCAAAAAGAAAAACTGATTCTCCTCTTCCATGCTTAACCCCATTGCTATTTCTGAAACAGTAAGATATACAGATGAGTAGGCACCATGCAAATTTCATGCACAGTAATATGGATAATATATATAATACATGTTTCTCCTTTTTAATCTATCAAAATTAAACTTCTGCTTATAGGGCCTCACGGATGATTGCCCTATCCTGATGTTTAAGTGTGTGCTTCTTTTGTTTATAAATATAAATTCTATATATTTTATCATCATGTTTATAATGTGATTCATGAGCACACTTTGAAATATGCAACTTGGCAGCAATTTACAAAATACTTATAGAAACAAAATATACAGGTTATCTATGAATTCACACAAAACATAGTTTTTATTAAACATACAACAGTTCTCTTAAAAACGTGCTCTCTGCCTTTCTTCATCATGGTGGTTTGTCAATGTGCAGAATCTAAGTAGCTATTTGTCATAATGTCAGTATTACATATCTCTGCCTATCAATTTAATATCTTCACAATGACATGTCAAAATAGAAGAGGGGCCAAAACAAATAACTGTCTGCTCTAAAATCATGTCCTATTATTTGTGTGTGTGTGCATGTGCTTTTAGTATTACTTTGAAGTAGAAATTACAGAAGTTATTACATGCTTACCTTTCTCAAAATATAGATAAAGATGTATGGTGATATCACTAGTATATATCACCTCAAGATTATTATATGGATAATAATCCATAGCCATCATTAAATAAATAACTATGAAGTTTGAGATGATAAGAGACCCAGTTTTATAATTAACTTTTCTACAAAAGCTGCAATGCGTTAACAGAAATGGTAAATTGCCAGTTGAGTTATTGTAACTTAGAATAAAGCAGAATTTGTCAATTGGTTATGGAAAGTTTTAATAATTTTCTAGCCCTTGAGATTCTTCCTCATTGCTAACACTATTCATTATCTCCCAGCAAAGTTATTTCACAGGGTGGAATTTTTAACTCAAACAAAGCCATCCTGATTGTGAATAGAAGTAAATTTCCCCATCCCATCCTCCCCCCAAAATATCTTTGAAATCGTAAAAGCAGGAATGAAGTGTGCCTTGCAAAAATAAATGAACTGTCAATTGACCAGTAATTCTTGGGCTGCTTTCCACAGAGCAAAATGAAGAATTCTATAAAGAAGAAGAGTGTGAAAATGCCATAAAATTGGCTTGGATTCTTTCACTGGATAGGGATAAAAAGTGTCACAGACAAAGAAAAGAGTCTTTGGACTTGAAATATAATGAAAGTGATTTTTTTGAACAGACGAAGCAGATGACATTCACAAAAGCAACTAAACTTTGTGAACAGTGTCGAGTTTTCTTTGATTCTTTTCTTTTCAGAGAGCGTAACACTTGAGAGAGCAAAGGGCCTGAAAGTTGATTACTGTTCCTTCGCCCCTCTGAAACCAACTCAAATTTAACCCTTGCTACTTCTGACTAACTGAATTTAGTTAATATTCATATTTCTAGTGAGAATAATACGATATGTACTCTGTAAGTGGTGTTATTTATCCTTTTAAAATCACTATTGTTATAGGCTCAAATGCTAAATCTAGGAAAGACGAATGATAAATCAAGAAAAAACTGAAAGATTTTGAAACTCTCTAAAGTTGGTCAATCCTTCCAGTAAGCAAATGATGTTTTCAAAGTTTCATTTGCAGTGTCCAGTATAAAGCAAGTGATTGATAAATGCATGCTCTCTGCCTACCACCTTTGAAAATATCAAAATAATTTGAATACCAATTATAGGGTTAATAATAAATTGGTAATGGTAATTTGTTATCAGTATTCCTCAGGAAAAATTTCAGTATTTTAAAAATATATGTGACATTAGAAATATAAAATCACTAGTTCAGATAAAGACAAGCCACTAAGAATCTACCTGTAACTTTTTTCTGGTCATCTGAGACAGCGGATAAAAATAAACCGGAAAAACAGTCTTGGATTCCAGAGTTCCGTGTTTTATTAGAATGATTAGACCCTACATTTCACAGATGATAAACTTGAGACTCTAAAAAGTCAAACTATATGTTTTACATCTTATGGTTACTAATCACCAGACTGTGAAATGATAACCAATACATAGTGCCCTAAAATGTGGTTGTCCGTGTTTTTCTTCTTGCTTATTTTCTTCTAGTGAACTTATTCATTACCATGGTTGCTTTTAGTATCTAAATTTTGATGACCCCACATTTTATACCCTGCTCAGATATCTCCCCTTCCACTTTGACTCCTGTAGCTGACTACCTGCCATCAGTTATCATAAGATCTTCAAAGCCAGCATGCCCGAAATAAGGCTCTTCCTTTTATAAGTTCTGTTTTATAAGTATCTGTAATTCACTCATGGCTTCCAAGCAAGAACAGTGGAAGTCATCTATGATGATACATTCCCTCTTCCCATATCCAGCTAATCATCTATTTAGCATATCATTTCTTATTACCTTAGTTCCTACCACCCTACCTTATTCTCCTGGTTTCCTCCAACGACCTCCTAAGAATATGCTCTGACTCCATGCTACAGGCATAGGAATCTTCTGTTGTTGCAATTTCTTCAAAAGCTCTTTGCTGCCTTTTAGACTTGCTGTTTCCCCTGCTTGAATCTTCCCTTCACCATGTAGAGACTTCAGCAACCAGGCTAATTTAAGTCATCCCCACATCTCAGCCAAAATGTCGTTTCCTGGTCAAGCCTTGTCTGCCTGAATTACATGCTCTTCTAAGTGTTCTTATATTTATCTGTCCTTCTCTTATTTAATGGCATTTATTATACTGTTTATATTTTTATCTCTTCTTATAATCATCCCATCCACCTGGATTGATCTGTGGAAAAGCAGAAATTGTGTCTGTCTTATTTACAATTATGTCTTCGAAGTCTATTTCAGGGCCAGAAAATTAGTGATAATTCAAGGAATAGTTATAAAATAAACATATAAACAACTGAGTGAATAAGTGTTAAATTAGTTATAAAATAAACATAGAAACAACTGAGTGAATAAGTGTTAAATATTATCCTACAAAATCAAAATGGAATATGAAAATTGAAAAGTGATATTTCTCAATAGCCCATACTTTTCTATGATCCATTACAAATTAAACACGCCCAACTGTTGTTTGGTTTTTAATTTTAAAATAATTTAATCCCTAATCATACTTCTTTCATTGTACCATCAAGAGTGAAGTTTCATCAGGTAATCCTATTTTTTTAAGTAGGCTAAAATCCCCCCCAAAATTAACATTTTTATGTATAATATTCATCCTTTACTTTTGGTAATGATATATAGATTATTAATTTTAAATATATTTAAGTTTGTTTTTAACAGCTTTAAATCCACTTTATTTATCATTAATCTCTCTAACATTTTTAACTAGGTAGTAGTTACCATTAGTCCAAGTTTAAATATGAGTATGATAAACCATAAAATGTCCTGCCAGTTTTTATAATGAATTTGAATTTTTTTTGTATTCTGGGAAGACAATTCACATATTGTGATTTGTTTATTGTTTTATTTGGGATTACCTGGAGGCAGACCCTGAGATGAGTAATGTGAATAATTTATATCTGCAAATAGTTTACTTAGGAGGTGATACTAGTTATAGTGGCAAGGAGTGAAGAAGTGAGACAAAGAGGAGGGAGAAACAACACATAATTTAGAGGTCTCTGACCACAGAGTCTACAAAGCTGAGGTACTTTTTACACCAACTCCCATGAGCCTTTTCTCTATGTCTGAAGGGAGTATGGTTTGTGACTCATGCCACATGCAAGGTAGAGAAAGAATACATTTAGGCATACTGGAGGTCAGATTAGCGCACCCTGAAATGCAAAAGCCAAGGTGACATGAATGTTTGACCTGTTCATCATGCAGTACTTCTGGACAATACAGACTAAAGCATAATAGTACATTTCTAGACTTCACAAATTGAAAACTATTAGCAGAAGGACAGAATATTTTACCAGATTTCTACTTCAGACCAAGACAAAGGTCTGTGATTCTGTTTACACTGCTCATATTTTTATCTCTCCTTCTAATCATCCCACCCACCTGGATTAATTTGAGGAAACGAGGCAGGAATTGTGTTCCTGTAAACAAGTGAGAACCTGGACAAAATATTTGAAACACACTCTTCAGATACAACACACCAGACTCTGCAGGACTAAGTCTCTTGAGAGAAGGTAAACAAGGGAGTTGAGCCCCCCAAAAGTATAAGACCCCAGTATAGAGAGGAAAACCCTAAACATCGTCGTAGTTTATGGAGTTAAAGAATCGAGTTTGGGTGATTGAGGAGTCTTGGATTTGCAGGACACTCTATGAAAGAGTAGGAAGCTATTTAGAAAAATCTAAAATGGGATTTTTAAAAATTATTTTACGATACAGGGATTACCCTGACATCAATAGTAGACAAATGTATTACAAGAAAATGACTCTACAAGTGAATAATACTCATTAATAAGGGCACAACAAAAACCTGGATCAAACATTAGAAAATATAATCAAGACTATACAATATACATGAAACATTCTGACTGAATAAGCTTTATCACAGAAATATAAAGGTGGTATAATACTGAACACCAAAAAATGTGAGTATTAATACAAATAATCATCTTAATATCCCTGTTAAAGAATAAAGTACAAGCATATTATCATCTCAATAGAGATATAGAATAAATAATTACAGTCAAATGCTCTATGCCTGAGCTATTTGCCCTGGGATTACTACTACTATTAATCACCAGGTTTTCTCAGCCATCAAGTAGTGAGGTGTAGCTGTAGTATGAATTCCTATAAAAATATCTGATGGAGAAGAGAGGCTCTAAACTTTTCTCAAAACAGCTAGAGCTCCTATCCTAGTACCTGAGTCCATTTGGGCTGCTGTAACAGAATACCCTAGAGTGGGTGGCTTATGAACAACAGAAATGGATTTCTCACAGTTCTGGAGGCTGAAAATTCCAGATCAAGGTACCACCAAGGTTGGGTTCTTGATGAAGACCTGGTTTGCAGATGGCCACTTCTCACATAGTTGGAGGGCCAAGAGAGCCCTGAGGGGGCCTCTTTCATAAAGACGTTAATGTGATCCATGAGATTTCCACCCTCATGAACCAATTGTTTCACAAGGCCTCCGTCTTCAGATACTATCACAGGATGTTAGGGTTTCACTACATGAATTTGGGGATGCACAAACATTTAGGTCGTAACACCTTGTGATGAGGTGCCACAGTGTACGAACACCTGGAGGAAGTCTGCTGAAGAGAAAGTTGAAGGCAATCATTGCTGGTCAGTTTACCAGCAATAAATAATCCTGTCAGATAAAAGGTAAGCATCAGCAGAACTGGGCTTGGCTACGGTGAGGGAAGCAGCTTGATTTCCCCTCCGAGATCACCGCTCCGGGACTCTTTGTGTTCTGTTCTCGCTTGCTGTCCCACACAACTCATTCTTCTGGTGAAGAGCAGTGCCCACAAGTGGAGGACTGTGGTCTCTCTTGTTGTAATAGGGATGGCTGAATTAGAGAAACCAAGCTTCACAGGTGAGTCATTTTAGTTTGAGCTTTTACTATCTTACCAATTTTTGTCATGCTAAATCAGGTACCTGGCACCCGTGAACACTAGGCCCATCTCCCAGCAGGTGACACAAAAGAAGTGACAAAAGGTCACAAGTTGTTAAAAATAATGCTGGTGTCACACATAGTGCTTACTGCTTTAAAATACCAGAGCCTTTTTACATTGTTTTCAAAAACCAGTTTCATAATCTGCCTCATTTTAGAGAGCAAGAACATCTAATTAAGAGGACTTGGCAAACCTATGCTCTCATCTACAGATAAACTGATATGTGACATGGAAGGATCTGGTCGCCTCGAGCTCTCATTATTCTGTGTTGCTCAAATTCCCTGTGTAAGGACACAACATAATTGTAGTGTGGGGAAGCGCAGTAGCTGCGTAACCTGTGATGCTCTTAGCTTAGCTTAGCTTCAAGATGTCAAACTAAACTTAGTTCTTAAGATGAATCTCAGTTTCATGGTGGTATTTCTCTTTTTTCTATTGCTTGAATATATTGGTGTGACCTTGGTTAATAAAATTGTATAGGTTTCCGGTGCACAATCCCTATAATACATCATCTGTATATTGTATTGTGTGTTCACCACCCCAAGTCAAGTTTTCTCCATCACCGCTTCTTCCCCCTTCACCCTATTCTACCTCACCCCCTTTTCTCTCTGGTAATCACCATACTGTTGTCTCTGTCTGGGATTGTTTTTTCTTAATCCCTTCTTTTTTTTCAATCAGCTCTCCCCCAACCCCCCTCCCCTCTGAAAGCTGTCAGTCTGTTCTCTGTCTCTATGAGTCTGCCTCTTTTTTGTTTGTTAGTTTATTTGGTTCATTAAATCTCACAAATAAGTGCGATCATATGGTACTTATATTGCTCGGCCTGGCTTATTTCACTTAGCATAATACTCTCCAGGTTCATCCATGTTGTTACAAAGGGTAAGATTTCCTTATTTTTTACAAGGTGCAGTATTCCATTGTGTAAATGTACCATAGCGTTTTTATGCACTCATCTACTGAGGGACACATAGGCACTCCTTTGTGGAGTGCATAAATGTTTCCAAGGGTTATATATCCTCTTCTTGGATCGCTCCCTTACTTATTATATAGTGTCCTTCTTTGTCTCTTTCTGTGGCCTTTGTTTTAAAGTCTATATTGTCATAAATAAATATTGCTGCCCCGGTTCTGATTCCTTTCCATTCACATGAAATATCTTTTACCATCCCTTTTCTTTCAGTCTGTGTGCATTTCAGAGTTTTCTTAGAAACATCAATCTTAAGCCGACATCCATGCCCGCAATGATCTGCCAGTTTTAAAAGCAGTATAAACCTCAAAGTCATTTTCTCCTAATTATACTTACACTCTAGGAAATTTTGCTGAAACATTTTTTTCTCTCAAACTGAACTTGCTGAATAGAAAAGGAGCTCTTTTCAGATCAGACTCTGTGCTCTGTGGCAGCATATTTACTGATTCTTTGTTCCACAACCAATCTTCTACAATGAGATAGCTCTCAGATAATAAGCCTGACATACCTAAGTGTCCCTAAGTCTAGATTTGGTTGTGAAAAATACGCGAAAAGGATTCACTCTCCTGGTTTAGTATTGATTTTGTTTCCATGGGCTTCTCTAGCCCACACCAAATGTCCATGCTTTTCTCATTGTCTTAATCTTGACAACATCTATAACAGATTCCATGATATTTAAATAGTTGTGCAAAAGATTTTTCTGAAAATAAATTGCCAAGAAAGAACTGTAAATATATGCTGGTGGCAAACTGTAGTATTTTCTAAAATGTGAAATTTTCTAAAATAGAAACTTGCACCACCAAGAATCGCATGCCCTAGTGAATACATTTAAGTGATACTATAAATTGACTTGGGATGATGAACACATAATACAGTATAGAGATGCTGTGATATAGATCAGTGTATCTGAAACCCGTATAATGTTGTTAACCAGAGTCACCCCAATAAATTCAATAAAAAAGAAAAATAAATATTTTTAAATAAACTTGCAATCATTGAGTCTAAATATATTTAATTTGGGGTATTCTTTCTAAAAAAAAGGTTTTTCAGTAGTACTAAATTTGCTTATAAATTCTGATTTGAAGTTATTTAGTTATTTTATAGAGAGGAGCAGAAATTTTTCAGGAAATGTTGGGGAAGTAAGAGATTATGAGAACAATGTGGGGATGGCGGCTTGAGAGGAAATCTGTCCCATTGTAACCAGCTTATTTTCTGGGTAAACTAATAAGTGGGGTGCAGGCATGTTCTGCATTTCAGTGCTTGCTCAGACTTGGGACAAGCCAGAGTTCAAGAACCTGTGGGTTGGAGAGCAGCTAACTAAAGTTTGGTCAAGACAAATCAAAGGCTAAGAAATGGCCAACTTGGACATTGGGTGAATTCATAAATGCACAAGACGATATAAAACATTCATATCATGTTGAGAGATTTGGAGGTGCGCATTCTAAGGATGTTTGACCATTCACCCGGTACACTAATGGGTTCCAGCGCCATGGCCAACTCAGGATTTTTTGGTGACAGTTCTCCTTTTACCCATAATAGGTACTCAGGGAGTAGTTCATAAAAAATAGAAACTTAAAGAAACTAAAAGAATAGCCCTGGCTGATGTGGCTTGGTGGATTAAGCACCAGTCTGTGAACCAAAAGGTCACAGATTTGATTCCCAATTAAAGGGAGTTGGGATACTATTAATTATTCATTCTTTAATTTCTTTGATTTTTTAAACATTTTTATTTATTTACATTTTTTAGAGAGAGGGGAAGGGAGAGAGAAAAAAAGAGAGAGAAACATCGATTGGTTGCCTCTTGCACACCCCCAACTGGGGAACTGACCTCCAAGCCAGGTATGTGCCCTGACCAGAAATTGAATCTCTGACCTTTCGGTTTACAAAAGGATACTCCAACCAACAGAGCCACACTGGTCAGGCCACAACCTATACATTTAATACATATTGAATGCAAAATTTTCATTTTATATCAATTACATCTTTCAGTCAACACAACTCTCTTCCAACTTACATTTTATGGTTCCTCTTTTCTTTCACAAATGACAAAACTAAGTTTCCAAGATTCTAAATTATTTGTCTAAAGCAACACAATAAGTGGCAAAGCCAAAATTTAAAATATGTATATTTTAAATGTTCTTTCCACTTTGAAATACTGACTCAAAACAAACCACAGAGATATTCATATTCTAAAATATCAAGGAAAATTCAAAATTGTTTCAGGCCATTATTGTGTCTAAATTTCCAGGAAAACTCAAGTTTCTTTACACCTTCCTGGTGAATATACAATGGATACAGAGTAATACATTTACTTTTTCTATATTTCTGAACGATTTATTTTTAAGAGCTTAAGAAAAGTGATCATAAAGAACATAGTAAGAAAAGTAATTATAAGGAATTATAGTAGTATCAATAGAACTCTTCTTTTTAGTTAAGAAAATGGTAATTTATGAAGTCTGTGTGCTCTTAGATGAACTATAATTCAGACAAAGCCCAGCCTAGTCTTCCACATTTTTCTATTCAGCTATTTCTAATTAATTAACATATTTAATTGAAAATAATACTGAAAGAACATTCTATTCAGTGTAAATGCCAGCTATTATATATGTTAGGATTTTTAAGTCCTTACACATATTACAAGGCAGTTAAGTGAATGTGAACTAAATTCACATTCTTTTTTGTATTTGGACAATAAAAAATGTTCCCAATTAAAAATTTTTGAATACACTACAGTGATTTTTTTCTTTTCCAATAAAGCTATGGTGATTGAAACTAATACAGAAGAATCCAACAATTGACTACTTTCTCCTACCCAAGGAAAACAATTTGGTTGTTAAGATTATCATCCTAGCTAGTAATAATAAATATCTTTCCAAAACAATTTCATGTAACAATTTAAATAATAAACTTTAAGGTGGATTTTTATTTGCTGTGAAGGCGTAGTTTTTAACTAGGAAATATAGAAAAGAAAGAAACAAAATGTGAATAAGAGCAACAGTGTAGAAGTTCTGAGTCATTTATTCAGTAAATAACATAAGCTCAGTAAATAGTTAGATACGCAGGCTGCAGAGGTCAGGAAAGTAAACAAGCTACTAATGCGCAACTTTGACAAATCTGTATCTATGGAAGAGTTGAAGACATAACAACAAATGAGAGCAAAAACGTCGATAAACAGCTGCAACTCAATATGGTATGTTACAAGTGTGTATACTGTGATAGAATACATGAGGAAGGATTCATCATCTGTTCACATTTGAATAATGTATCCAAAAGCAGGGAACATTTTGGCATTTTACCTGGGCCTTGAAGGTTATGTTCTAGTTTGGTTCTTAGAAAATTATGGAAACATTATTCAAACTGAAGAAAGAGCAGAAGTAAAAATCTTGGGATATAGTAGTTAGGGTGTGATGTGTGTGTGTTAGTGTGTTTGTGTGTAATGTATCTGTGTGAGCAGAATTGCCTGTGAGGCAGCATTTTGGAAATATGTTGGCATTATGTTAATAAAATAGCATGATGTGCCGTGGCTGGTGTGGCTCAGTTGGTTGGAGCATTTTCCCGTAAACTGAAAGGTCACAGGTTCAATTCCCGGTCAGGGCACATGCCTAGGTTGTGAGTTTGGTCTCAGGTCGAGGCACATATGAGAGGCAACTGATCAATGTTTCTCTTGCACATAGATGTTTCTTTCCCTCTCTCTCTCTCCCTCCCCTCTCTTTGAAATCAATAAGCATGTCCTTTTTGAGAGGTTAAGACAATAATAGCATGTTACTGATACTTACTAAATGGAATCCTAGGATGACAACTGGTTTGCACATAAAAAATATGGCAGTTCTCTTATAATTTGTGACTATCTTGTTGTATAGTCAGATAGATAAAAATTTATTTTTATGACACTATATGTTTAGCATTTCACATGTGAACTCAAGTAATTCCTACATAGTTTTTAAATTTTGCATGGTTTGAATTTACTAGTAATTCAATTAACATGTAAACCAAAGGAAAAATAAAATTTTTTAATCTCTAATTTTATAAGTTGCTCAATATTTTAGAAAATTGCATCAGTGGAGGCAATGTAGCACATAGTCTTTAAATAGCTAGTTCAACACATTTGTATCAGTTTATGTTTATAGCGTTGTACTCACAGTTATTCTCTATGTACATAACTACTACATTTTATCTCTTAGTTTTGTGGGGCTTGAGTATTTACTTATAAACAGTTGTAAACTTATTACAAATTAATTGTATCTTCTCTCTACCATAGATTATATTGATTCTTCCTGAAATTATAAATGTAAGTTACATTGCCTATGAAACTCAGTTAAAAATAATGAAGATGTTAGAAATATTTGCTATAAAAAGTTAATTATAATTTATTAATTGTAATTAATTAATTGCATTTGTTGCTAGGGCATTTATTAAGTTGGGTGCAATCAGGCAAGTTTCAGTTGAAGGTAAAATGACAGATTTATAGTAATGGATATATATATATACATATATATATATATATGAATAAACAAATAAACAATGGGGAATTGGGAGGACTCACTGGAACCAATAATATCAAGTCCAGGTCTGTTCTGAGCCTGTTAGATTTAAATATAAAGGAGAAATAGGATTACTCATGTTTTTTTTACTGCTTTAAAGTTTACAAAACTACTGACTAGCTAACAAGACCTGTGTTTCTGTTGCCACAGTAAAAACTAAACCTCAAAAAAAAGGAAGACGTGTAAAGCCTGCTTCCCTTCTATTTTCCAAAATTCATGGCAGGTACACAGCTGGTGGAAGCTGCATCTGATCTGGAACTCGAGTGTGAAATCATCAGGAACACTCAGTTTTTATTCCAGATGTCTCTGGGTCCAGCAGAATGTTAAGACTCTATTGTTATAAAAGAAAGGGGAAATAAATATTACATGACCAATAGCTGTCTCTGCCACACTGAGTATGCTTGGGCTGTAATTTATAATAAATATATATTGGCCATATGTATTAGATGATTATGCATGAATATATGTATTTGTTTATGTATTATACTTCATCTCATGGCAATCATTAAATCAAGTGACTTGACAATCAAGTAGCAGTAAGCTATAGTCATTCACACATGTTTCTGTTATCCATTGTTTTAAGCAGGAAAATAACGATTAGATACATATTTTAGAAAGCTAATGTTAGTGACAGATGTGAGCATTGTTAAGAATCAAAAGAGCCAGAAGGAATCCTATAAAATAGACTTCTGGTTTTATCAGTATGGCAAAGGTATAGCTTATTTTCCAAGTAATATCTTTTACATATATTTATTTAGTAAAAGAGCATAAATATTTATTTATATATTTTTTCTGATTACAAAAGTAATATCACAATTTATCAATTAACACTGGAAGTAAATGAAGGCACGTTGTAGAAGATTTTAATAGATATTAAATTTATACTACATAAACTTTTGGTAATTTACAACCGAAAGTCTAAAGATTTTTTAATTACTTCTTTCCCCAGTACACTCAACAACATTGGGCATTAACATTTCTTTTAATGCTTTTCAATCTCATAGAGAAAATAGTTTATTATTATATTCTAATGCCTAGTAATTTACTAATAGTGAAGACAAATTCATGCCTGGTGTTCAGTGATTGTGTATGTTTAATTATTTATAGATATGTGATTCATAGTAACTCCATCTGTCTTCTCTTCACTGAGCATATGACCTCTGTCCCACATTTAGTTTCTAGAATTTACTCTTATTTTGGTATTTGCTTTTATTTCATTTCTTGGTGGTTTTCTGTATCTGCTTTTTCTCAGCCTCTTCTAAATATTATGTTCTAGTATCTTGCTTTATGGCAATAATTGATGACTGTCAAAACATTTTAAGCTCAAATTTTGGTGTTAAGATCTATGAATTTAGCCTAGATCATTTAGTTTTAGCCCATACAATCCAGAACATTTTCTAGTCATTCGACACATAATATTGTGGTTAATGACCGTGGTCCCACAGATGATAAGAGAGCTGAAAAATTCCCATCACTTAGTGACTTTTTAGCCATTGTAACATCATAACGTAACACATAACAAATTTGTGGTTCTGCTATTTTAAACATGCCTAATGCAGACATTTATGTATACTACATAATACCTGATAACAACAACAAATGATTGTTACTGGTTTATATATTTGCTATACTATATTTTATTGTTATTTTAGACTGTGCTGTTTCTACTCATAAAAAATTTTGCCATAAAACAGTGTGTCCTGTTATGCCATTAGCAGCCGCACAAATCCCATGTTTGCCATGTCTCTTGATTGTATAGTTTCCCTTGTGCTTTATTTAATTTTGTATTGTTTCACACAAGAACATGCTACCCAGGCTTGTGACCTAGGAGCAACGGGCTATATCACACAGCCTGGGAGTATAGTAGGCTGTACTGTTGCTCCTGACAGTGGGGTTCTATCACAGGATCCTGAGGAAAGCATTTCATGGACCCACACACAGGAGACTGTGGTGTGACAAGATTTTGGGGGGTAGATATAAAAGGATGGCCGTGTGTCCCATCTCCATTTGTCTGGCCATGAAAAAAAGGGCAGTAAGGCCAAAACAAA
>PVKM010025717.1:0-19808 GCA_004027735.1 Carollia perspicillata | reverse complement strand
AAACAGAAATCACTAAATCCAAAAGCCACTGGCACCCCTGTGTTCAGGCAACCTGAACACAGGTTGCCTGAACCTGAACGCAGGCTCTGGCAACCACCAACCTATTCTATGTATTTATGCATTCAGGGTTTGTAAGTTTTAATTTTTTTATCTTCCACATATAAGTGAGATCATACAATCTTTGTTTTTCTTTTTTTTTTAAAGGCTTTATTTATTTATTTATTTTTTAGAGACGGGGGAGGGAAGGAGAAAGAGAGGGAGAGAAACATCAATGTGTGGTTGCCTCTCCTGCACCCCCTACCGGGGACCCAGCCTGCAACCCAGGCATGTGCCCTGACTGGGAATTGAACCAGCAACCCTTTGGTTCATAGGCTGGCATGCAATCCACTGAGCCACACCAGCGAGGGCTGTTTTTCTTTGAATGAATTATTTCACTTAGCATAATGCCTTTAAGGTCCGTCCACATTGTTACAAATGTCAAGATTTCCTTTTCCATGGCTGAAGAACATTGCATTTCATACGTGCACACACACATACATATATACACACATGCACACACGCACATATGGCACATTTTCTTTATCTGTTCTTCAGTGCACAGTTAGGTTGTTTCCATATCTTGGCTACTGTAAATAATGCTGCAGTGAACACAGGGGTGCCAGTGGCTTTTGGATTTAGTGATTTCTGTTTCCTTTGGATAAAAATCCCAGTGGCATTGTTGGATCATTTGGTAGTTCTATTTTTCTTTCTTTCTTTCTTTTTTTTCGTTTGCGAAACCTTCATACTATTTTCCATAGCGGCCATATCAATTTACATTCCCACCAACAATGCACAAGGGTTCTTTTTTCCACATCCTCACCAACACTTCTCATCTTTTTTTTTAAAGATTGTATTTATTTATCTTTAGAGGGGAAGGGAAGGAGAGAGGGAGAGAAATATCAATGTATGGTTGCCACTCGTGAGTCCCCTGCTGGGAACTGGCCTGCAACCCAGGCATGTGCCCTGACTGGGATTCGAACCGTGATCGTTTGGCTTGCAGGCCTGCGCTCAATCCACTGAGCTACACCAGCCAGGGCTCTCATCTTTTTGATGATAGCCATTATGACAGGTGTGAGGTGATACTTCATCGTGGTTTTGATATGCATTTCCCTGACGATCAGTGATGTTTAGCATCTTTTCATGTACCCACTGTTCATCTCTATGTCTTCTTTGGGAAAAATGTCTGTTCACGTCGTTGACCTGGGTCTTATGGGTTGAGTGAGAGTTCACAATGCAGACAGGATAAGGAAAGGCATTCTAGACAGAAGCAGCCAGCGGCGTGCACAGGACCAGGGACGGAACAGACGGCATGTGCCAGTGAGCTCCCATCACTTTGCAAAGGCTGTACCACATGCTCAGCTGGCAGAGAGGGAGAAGATGGGGCAGGCGAGGGAGGAGAAGCCAGATCCTGAAGATCGGGCTTGCCCGACCCCTCTCTCCAGCAGCAGTGGTGGTAGTGGGCAGGGAGTAGAGAAGAGCTGGGGGGGAGCTCCTGGGAAGACTATATGAAATAAAGGACGGCCCCTCAAAGCCTGCCCCACTGTCACACGCTTCCATCTTCGGACCGCTGTCAGCTGGTGGTGAGAGCGTGGTATTCCACTCAAGGGCCAGCTTCACTCATTTTCACTATCTGTCTGGAACAGTCTTGACCACGAACCTGATCACCATTGCTAGTAATTAAAAAGAAAAGAGCCCCCTACCTTTGGTCAGAGAGAGGTTCTCATAGGTCTCAGGTAAATTGGGTTGAGTCCAGTATGTCTGTTTGGTTTCATTCTCTTGGGCTTTACCCAGAACCAAAACAATTTTTGGGTGGGGAAAAAAGAGGCAGATTTCATTTGCCTGACCTTAGACTCCCAATTCTCCGCAAGGTTGGCTCAGCAGACAAGCAGGAAAACATGCAATGTCTTTGAGGAGCAGATGGATTGAAATGTTAAAAATCTGTTTGTTAAATGATTTCAGTTAACAAAATAATTGGGAAAAAAAGCACCCAGACTATGTTCCTCCTTCAGTGATATTTAAACAAGAATATCATTACTAATCACTCAAATGCTAACTTGGAATTTTTATACCATTAAAATTGATAAAAAGAATCAAATGGAAATGAGAGAGAAAGAATGTCTTTTGTAGAAACGGGTTTTCTTTGTGGTTTTATCTTTGTGGTTGATGCACATACTTTATTATTTGTGTTGTTACATAGTACAGTATGCAATCAGCAGTTTTCCCCATCACAAAATAAATAATTGCTGAATTGTGACACATTTCCTAATGAGTAACCTTTTCCACCGTAGTCTTTTAAGGCTTCTCTAAGAAGATTCTTTAAAACCATGAGGCTGCTAGAGGAATACAGAAGTGAGGTTAGTTACGGAAGGTAAATGGGTCCGTGCCCCATTTACTGTGGGGCGCCTGGTTACAGAGTGTGGCTGGATGCAGTGGAAATACATGTGCGGCAGACACTGGGTTTGGTTTAGACACTCAAAGATGAATAAGGTCACGACTCACAATATAGGAAGTACGAGAGACACTTTTACCGCAACTCCTTGACGACCTAAATGCAGGTTCCATAGTAGAGGTATAGCCAGCTGGGGGCTCTGTCTGGGGGGCTGGCGGCGTTTGCACAAGGAGACCCACTTAGGCTGGGCCTTAAAGTAGAAATTACAGTCGACCAGAGAGAAAGGAGGGTGGGATGGAGGTAGGCGAGAGCATTTCAAAACCAAAGCAACAGTGATAGGTATCTCCTGGAATTTTGAGCAGCTTGTTTGTTTGCATTTTTCTGACTTCTGTTACATCAGTGTTGTAATTTCTAATACATTCTGAAAAATTTTCCTTTTAGGAAGGAATGGGCTGTCGCATATCAGCATAGAATAGATATTAATCTTGTCAGTAAGGGGGTAGTAATCAGGGATACCTGTAAGCCCCAACATTAATTCACTTAAGTATGTATTAATCACTTGCTCTCCTGGACTGGGCACTCACACATAAGTCTTTGCTGTCAGCAGTGAGGCACGTGGCCTGGGTAACACAACATTTCCCCCCATTGTTAGATGTGTCTGTGTAATGAATCAATACCCGTTCTCCTCCCTCCGAGTGTACTGAACTTTACATGAAGTATGCCGTTCCATGCCTGGGCTTCTTTCAGTAAGGCTCTTTATTTGCAGTTGTGTGAAAAAGAAACATAGGTGTTACAAGAACTTTCATGCCAAATGATAAATATAGCCTTTCAAGGACCATGTAAAAGATAGGTGAATATATGTAATAAAATTTTTAAGCTTTCTAAGGTATTCTTCATTCCCCTTTAGACCTCAGCTGGATCTCCAAAATACAAGTGAATCAGCCGGCAGTTCTGAGGCGGGCAGAGCAAGTCCAGGCGCGCAGAACCGTGAAAAAAGAGTGGCAAGTAAGGGTTCTTCTCCAACACTCTCTTCCTGTAGTTCACAATGCCTGGGCTCTTCCCTCAAGGCCACAGTATTGAATTTCGCTCAGGATGCATCTAAACTTAAAAGATTGCAGCTGTCCATGACTTACTTTAATAATTCATGGAAGATGATGATGGGTGGGAGAAAGATAACACATTTATCCCAACGAGTTAAAAGTGTTACCACTCTTGAGTGGCAAAGCCGCAAATGATTTCGAGGCATCTTTATTCATGAACGCATTAAATGGCATATTTTCTCAACACATTTATTCAGTTTCTTAGACATACCTCCTTCGGATGCCTTCTATTTTAATTTTCCAGCCATAACATCTAAACCTGATGTGCTCACTGTTGAGGCCCTTAGGTGACCTCCTTTGACCACCATGTTTTCCTGACTATTAATTTTCATGAATCATTTTTCAATGTTCAGAAAACGATGTTTTGTGTAGTACTTGTGGTGAGCACGTTCTCCTGTGGACACCAACCAAAGACGTGCTGTGCATCGCAGGACTGGAGGGGGCTGAGAGTTCATTTTACCAGGGAGGCACAATGTTGTGATCGGATCCTTTCGGGTGACCTCTCACATTGTGTTCATCCTTGGAAATATTCTGATTGAAAAGTGAAAAGGAAATTCATCAGAACGAGTGGTGAAATATGAGTATTGTTTTAAACATGGAATTGGACTAAATGGAAACAAGCCAAGTTTTAAGTTCGGGAGTCTTTTTGTAATGCCTCACCCGAGACCCCAGGGCTGGAGGTAAAATGTAAGATGGAAATGCTCTTATTCCCACCTTGTCCCATCGTGGGGTAGCCGTGAAGGGCTCCCTGGAATGAGATAACTCAGGTGCGGGGAAACTTGATTCAGTAGGGACTTCAGTTGGGACCGTCTATGGGAGAGAAAAAAATTAAGGCCACTCTTCCACCCTCTCATTTAATTCTACGTAATGTCTGTGGTGTTGGTCACTGTCGAGCAGTGTGTGTCCTCACGGAACGATTGGCCTTGCAGTAGCGGACATGGCAGATTCTGGCACGCATGCGTCTGTGCAGTGCTTCTCTGCTAACGGGGCTGCAGATTCATCTTTTAACCTTGCTTTTATTTGTCTTCAAACCAGGCTGCTTGGCTTCTGAAAGCCGTTACCTTTATAGATCTTACTACACTTTCAGGCGATGACACCTATTCCAACATTAAAAGGCTCTGTTACAAAGCCAAGTACCCAGTCCGGGAAGATCTCTTAAAAGCTTTGAATATGCACGACAAAGGTATGTTATTGTGAATAATCTGCGGTGTTTACCTTTTTGCAATACTGATGACTCAATCTAAGAGGACTTAAGATTTAGCTGCTAAAATGAGACTAGCAGTAAAATCTACAGTAGAGTTATGTACATAGACAAATAGTTGAGATTTGTCTCTGAAAACGGCAGGGAAAGAAAGAATCTGAGTCTTATGTTTAGGTCAGTTCTTGCTGTCATAGATTAAAGGTTCTGGCAGAGAGTTTCTCAGTTTTTCTTTCTGCTTCTTCAGTTTTAGAAATTTTCCATCTGGTGAGTCTAAAATACTGATTCTAATCCCCTAGCCACATGTGGAAAAGCCAGTCTCATTACTTAATAATCGCATCTCATACATAAAGTATTTTCTGTGAGTAAATGGAATACTTTTGAAAATAAAATGCAAATGGGAAATATTGCATGCTTGTACATGAGGTTAGATCTTCTGAAAAAGTTACATTCACTCTTTTAGTATACATGAAAGAACTTACAGCAGCTTTCTAGAGTTACTGTAAGTATAGAACCTTAACATTTTAGAAAGGGAGGAGACCTTTGAGAGTTGAGTTGATCACCGTGTTTTTAAATGAGGAAGCTGAGACCTGGAAGGTGACATGCTATTTCCAAGGAGACGTGTCCTGTGACTCACTGGGCTGGTTTTAGGAGCCAGGGCTTCCCAGGAAGGGACCTGTCTGTAGTGAGTGCAACTGGAGATCTTGCATTTTGCCAGTAATTCATGGATAAATTATAGACCTAAAAAACTCTACAGCTTTTGAAAAATATTTATGATGTTTCTTTTGAGTTGACAGTAAAAACAGCACCTATTAATAGTACTGAACGGTAATGACTTTGGGGGAGCAGGGCTAAAAAATGTAATAACTCCATAGGAGTCTTATGCTATTCTATTTTTTTTTAGTGGTTATTTGGTCTTTTAATTTTAATTTTTTAAAAAGCTTCACCTCAAATTGGGGGTGCCGGATATATATCGTATTATTTCTTATGAAAGAGGGTACCTAGGATTAGTTAAATGTTGTTTTGCTGTATTACCCTGTAAGGCTCACTGACATTTTCTTAATTCACTGTCTGACTGCTGTACAAATCTGGATTTCGTTAATTACATGAAATAAGATATTTTGATCAAGGCAAGAACACCAAGTTTATTATTTAAGAATTTTTAAAAAGTAATGTTATATTAACTTCAAAGAATGCACCACAGTTGTTCTATTATGACCATAATGCTGAGAAAGGGATCCATGTTGTCTGGAACTGGAAGGGAATGTGGAAAATAAAATCCCCTTCTTTTTTTTTTTTTTTTGTGACATTGCAGGGGAATTACTGTTCCCCTACTTTGATTTCTGCCAGTGTTATGTTACAAATAATAGTTAAAAGCACATGTGCCACTCGAACTTCTTGCACAGAAGGCTGCTCTGCTTCCCTTCCTCACAGGCATCACCACAGCGGCTGTCTGTGTCTACCCTGCGCGCGTGGGTGACGCGGTGAAGGCACTGAAAGTGGCGGGCTGTGCCATCCCCGTGGCGTCAGGTGAGACGGTGTGGCCTTTGCTGTTGTCTTCCAACACGTTTCCAGCTCTTCCGCTCAGACGCCTTGGGGCATTATGGTTTTATACCATTATTTTAATTAGTTTTCTGTATTTGATTGGTTGTATTTATTTATTCTCTTAGTATTTATTAATTGCCTTCTAAGTAGCAATGAACATATATTGATTTAGTAATTACTAATTCCCTTAAAGGGAATTATATTAATGCCCAAGAATATAGAGCTGTCTCTCTGTTCTTAATAAAACTTAGTTGTTTTGGAAGAATAGTTAAGTTAAAAAAATCACAATGCCAGATATGTAATATTTTATATATATGTAAAAATATGGTAATAAGGACATGTGGAAGGTACAGTTGTTGTAACTCTGGGCAGGGACTGATTTATTCTGCAGAGGTTGGTGACACTGAGAGTAAGGGAACGCTTTGTCAAGTAACCGCCCTGGGTCTTAAAGGGTAAGGAGGAGTTTACAGTGTTGATAAGATAAGGAATGGCATTTTAGAAGGAGGAAGGAGCGTGGCTGCAGGCGCAGAAGCATGTTCAGGGAACTGCAGGTGGTTTGCAATTTTTGGATCCTAAGGTGGGATAGAGCAGGAGCTGTGGTGTGGGGGGCTCTGCCTGCAGGGCCCCCCCAGCCACCATGGATGAGAATAAGCCTACCAAGACAGGATCTGCTTGGGGAGGAAAGGTGGCCGATCTCTCAAAGGAGAAGGGCCAGGAGCCTGTTCCTCAATGGGGTTTTATTGAGTTTAATTTGCATAGGAATACAGGGCATATAGGTAAAGCTCATCAATCATTGTCAGGCAGTAATGGTCAAACAATAGAAAACATTCAAATACTATGAGGGCTTATTCTGAGTTAGGGTCAGATAGCTAAAGGTCCATAAAACTTTGAGGAAACTCATGCTGTGCTTGGACCCTTGTCATTTAAATTGAGGGTATTAGCAAAGCAGGTTTCATAGGATTTTATGCATTCTTTCTTAGGCCTGATTGCCCTAGGGAACCCGCCCTTTCCAGCACAGGGTTGCACCCACCTCCAGCATTGTTTCAGGCTAAGGCATTGTTTAAGGCTTAAATTGGGTAGGGGAAGTAAGGCAGCCAAGAGATTAGAAGACTTCTTGCAGACAGAATGAGTTCTCAGGCTATGTCAAAGCCAAGGAGTGAGGGTCCATCACCCCCTTTTCTATAGCCCCCCAAGTCCTTCCCTGAGGACCCATTCGCAACCATGCTTGTCTTAGGTTGTCCCTCCTTTAAGGAATCTTACCCATCATTGGCTAACTGGTCATCTGCTCTGGGCCAAGCAGGGTGAAGTAAAGGGGAGCAGAGGGGGCGCCCCTACAAGGAAGATAAGCTTTGTCTCCTTAATGACTTATGGTCCCAAGGTCTTTTTACTCAGCTTTAGCCATGGGGGGTTACAGCTTCTGAAACCAGGCAGGGCAGTTCCCAACACTGTGGGAGTTGAAGCTGGAGAGCTATCGGGAGACCATGCCATGGTGTGGCATTTGGGGAAGGTACTGAAAGGTTTCAAGCAGAGGGGGGCTGTGATCAACTTTATGATGTACCAAGTTAGAGCATGGTAGTGGACAAATTTGAGAGGGTGAATTAGAGTTAGGGAGACCTATCACTGTGCATGGGAGATGATGAGAGCCACCTTAAAGCCTGGAAAATAAAGAAAAGAGGGTTTGTTAGAGTTATTGGTCTAAGGTAGACACTGTAGGACTTGGCATAAAGGGAAGAAAATTCTTTTTAAAAGCTTCACTGTGTGTGTGCATGTGTGTGTCTGCCTCTTAGCAGATGGATGGACGATAGAGGTAATAGTAGATTCTACTTTTAAAAGATATTGGAGGCCCTGGAAGGTGTGGTTCAGTGGATTGAGAGCCGGCCTGTGAACTGAAGGGTTGCCGGTTTGATTCTTAGTCAGGGCACATGTCTGGGTTGTGGGCCAGGACCCCAGTTGGGGGCATGTGAGAGGCAACTGATCAATGTATCTCTCACACATTGATGTTTCTCTCCTATTCTTTCTCCCTCTGTCCCCCTCTCTCTAAAAGTAGGTGAATAAAATCTTTTTAAAAAAGATGTTGGAGGAATATCTTGGTGCTTTAAAAAAGGAGTCTATAATGATCATTAATTTATTTTATCAGAAACACATCAAAGAAACATAATATACAGTATTTATATGCAACCTTTGTGAAGATTCCCAAAGTATTTGGCAGCTCTACCTTTATCGATGTTAATTTTTCATCAGCCTCAGTCAATTCAGCTTTTCCTCTGTACAACAGAGAAACGTGCTTTCCTCTAAGGTAGCAGACCCAAGGCATTTATTAACATCAAGGCACACGACAGGTTATCTTTAGACACCAGAATGGAGTTAATGATGCAGTTGTAAAAATTGGTAATGCTTTTTCAAAAGTGTAGTTGTATCTTCACTTTTCCTTTTATTTATGCTTGGCCCTGCTCTTCCCAGCTCTGTCCCTGTCCCAGTTTTCTGGACCAATCAGGTGTTTTTTTCATTATTCTCTTTCCTTTAGTTCTACTTCTTTGGCTGGTTGTTTAAGGTAGGCAATGAGAGAAACCTATATTACACTTTGGTTACAACATCTAAAAGTGTGAATGGTAAATCAAAGATACATTGATGGCCCACTGATCAAGAGTAGGATTCAGAATTAGTGCCCATCAAGGTATGGATACAGCTACTATTTTATGAGCATCGGTGTGATGATAACATTAAAAAATTTCTGTGTACTCAGAGCAGCCTCATGAGCATGTCTGAAGCAACTTAATTTCAGGTCTTCTAGAGGAGAGAATACTAATGTTTGTCCTAATGCCAGTACTACGTGAGATTACCTAATGTTTCTTTGCACTTAGCTTTTCAGGGTATGCATGAAATTCTTAAGTGTCATTAATGCTTTGGTCACTAAATGCTTTTTTTTTTTTGGTCTGAAATTGTTTTTTTGAGATACTGACCAAATAAAATTCCTTGCTTTTTTTTTCTTCTTCTTATTCTCTACCAGTGGCCACTGGCTTTCCATCTGGACAGACTCATTTAAAAACACGATTAGAAGAGATCAAATTGGCTGTGGAAGATGGAGCTACGGAAATCGACGTGGTAATTAACAGGACCCTGGTGCTGACAGGCCAGTGGGAAGGTAGGTACATGTCCTACGAGGGAGACGCAGTTCTTTCTCGGCAGATGATGTGGTGGGGATCTGGAAGGAGACAGCATGTTTTAGAAATTATTGATCCAGATCACACATGTTTGGATCAGAGGGTAAATCTAGGAGAAATCATGGCTAAGATCACTCATCCTGTGCCCCTTATAAATCTTAGAAGTTGCCAGTCCGCATGAGCTTTTTAGATCTCCTTTTGAGTGCTCAGGTGAATAGTTATTTCCATGCAATAGATTTATTAACTTCTTTCTATTCTGTATTGCTTTGTTACTCAATGCAATAATCACTCCAGGCAAGTCTTTTATGCAAAGTTTATTTTAATATGATGGAGGAAATTTCCCTTTTTTATGTTAATCTTTGTGGATTTGTAGAATGTGGAATTATTAATAACCCTGCTAAGCCTGTTTGTACTCCTATTTTTGCACATAGCTTCTGTGAATACTATTTCATATTCACCTTTGAGATTCATGACTTATTATCAGACTGATTACAGTAAGACATTGCCCATTCCAGTAGCATGCTGTTGTTTTTCATAATTAGATAGTAAAGAAATAGACTTTACCTCTGTCTTAAGTATATTTTGTACACTAGAGATCACTGATATCTAAAATAAGTACAAGTTCCTATTTTTTAAAAAAGTCATTGTAAAAAAGTAGTTTAACTAAAAATTTTTAATGCTATTTGTAGGTATGTGAATACCAAATAAAAGACATATTTTATTCTAATTATGGAAGTTATGCCTGATCATTGTTAAAAACAAAAATGCCAACCAGTAATGAAGGAAGGTTGTGTGTTCCACACAATCTCTTCCCCTAGAAATAACCCTGCAGTTTACAACTATCCAGACTTTTTTCTTCATTTATATAAACATGCAACTTCCACCCTTCTTACTAGTTTAAATAAAAAGTAAGATTATATTTAATGTGTTTTTCCTTAGTCTACCCATTGGACGTGCCAGTATCTCATGAGTATCTTTCTGTGACTCTATCATCCCATCTCTCTTATTACCTGTAACCCCTAATTCAATTGTCGATCCCTTAAGAATTGCTTGTGATTGTAGAGTAGCAGAGATTCAGTAGTGGTTTAAACACTGAGGATTGAGTCTCTTGTATTAATTCTGGAGGTTATTTCAGGGGCGTTGTGCAGCCTCACAAAATTCTTGGAGAACTGTGCTACTTTTATCTTCCACTTCCAAAACCTGCAGCTTCTACTCATGCTCAAGGGTATTCATCGTCTAAGACAGCGTCTGAATGAAGCTCCAGCCTTTACACTCATCTGCTGGACAGCGGGAAAGAAGGGCTTGTCCTATCCCCAAATCTCAAACACTTTTGCTTACATCTCTTTGGCCCTAACTCAACTACATGGCCATGTGTGGCTGCAAGTGAGCTGGAAGATACAGTCTTTTAGCTTGGAATATTAACTACGTTCCTGTACATTCTTAATAAGTGAGGGGTGTGCATTTCTGTGCCCAGATGGAAGGCAGTGAGGGAAGTACTGAGGGGAGGACAGTGGGCCATTATGAGTGAAAGTGGATGTGACAGTAAACCATTTAACAGCAAAGGAGCGGCTGAAACAAAGCAGAAACATTTAAATAGAAAGATATATGAAATCAAAAGGCACAACAGCCTGGACCAGAGATTTCAGCTCCCTGAGATTGTCAGCTGTGTCTAGGATGAAGCAATCAGGGATACAAGAGTTCTGAATATTCTAGAAAAAAAAAACCATATTAGGCTATTCTCATTGCTGTACACTCCCCTCTGTACTTATCAATATTTTTAGCCCTTACCAGGTTTAAATTCCTGAGAATTCACAATATCTTTTTTTGCTTTTGATTTTTGTTCCCTTTCTTGTAGTCCATGTGTGTTTTGGCCAGTTACAATAAACCTAAAAAGGCCTGTTTGAAGTAGATGTCCCTTTGTTTCTGTATATTAATTTTGCTTGTCTGCTTTTAGTCACAGATTTCAGTTAAGATTTAAGGCTAGAGTAAGAGAAAACATGAGTAAGCATAATATTTAAGACAGATCTGGAAATAAACTCTGTGATTCAGTTGGATAACAAACTATATGCCCTAATTTATATCTTTTATAAATAATCTTCTCTTTGTTTTTTACTGTGGTATGTGGTATAAGTGTAAAGTATTTGGATATTATAACCGCAACTGCTACAAATAGTCGTGTACCTGTTTTTTCTTAGACACGTACACTCATTTCTTCTGGGTATTTTACCTAGGAATGGAATTGCTGGGTCACAGGGTAGCTGTTAACTTTTTGAGAACTGGCAAAGTTAGAAATGTGTTTGGTAGGTTATATATTGGTTGGGGCGTACTGTGCTACAGATAAGCCTCATAATTTATGGTTTAATTTATCAGGTCTCTTGGGGCTCAAACAAGTCTGCCAGAGGTCAGATAAGTCTCCAGGGCAGCTGTCTTTCCTGTGGTCACTCAGTGATCCAAACTGCCTCAGTCTTGTGGCTGTACCATGTCAACATCAGGCCTCTGCAGAAAGCATGGAGCTCATACCTTTGTCTTCAGGCTTTGGTCAGGAAGTGGCACATGTCACTTCTGCTCATAGGCGCTTGGTCTAAACACATGGCCTCATCTAACTGTCAGAAATCTGAAAGTATAGTCTCCTGGGTACCAAGAAGGAAAGGAGAAACAAATATTGGTGAGTTTATGTCTACCATACTTCACATACCTGGCACTACCTCTGTTCTAGTGTCACATGGAAATGAATGTTTGTCCAGGTGTTAAATTCAATGTAGAAAGTTAATATTTTCTTTGGAATCTTGATGTCATTTCTCCAGGGTCTTTTAGCTTCCAGTGTTACTTTTAAGAAATCCACTGCTTTTGTGATTCCTTGTGTTTTTCTCTTTAGAAGTTTTTAGGGTTTTCTCTATCTTCATATTCAGACACTTCACAATGGTGTGCCTTGGTGTGGATATTTTACATTTTTATTTTTCATCATTATATTTTTACACTACTTGCTGGAAGATTTTCTCAACTTTACCTCAAATTATTTTATTGATTTAAAAATTATTTCTACTTTTATATTTGTAATTTGCATGAGATTTTTCTTGTTTGTTTTATTTTTATTACATTCTGTTGTTTTCTGGATGCAATGTCTGTTAATATAAGTTTTTTTAAAGCTTAAAAACATTGTAGGTATAGAAGTATAGTTTATATTGTAACCTGTGCATTTTGTTTCCAGAGTACTAATAGGTAGGAAAATAAAATACAGTAGGAAATGGATTTTGATGTAATTGGCAATCCATTAATGAACTAGGAATGGTTGTTTCTAAGAACTGGCTATTTCCTAAAAATGGGCATTCATGCAAAATATAATAACACATCTTTGTCCTACACCATACTTTCCTATTAACCCTTTTTTATGGTGTTAATAACCTCTTGACCCAAAACAAATTGAAAAGGAATGTTTAATACTAGAAATTTAATTCTAAATAAAAATAAGCATGACTTAGGATTTTTTCCACTGCAGTATTGTGTCTTACTTTCGGTTCTCTATTTGATTACATATTGTATTTTTCACTTTCATGTTTTAATATAAGCTGTTTATTAAAATATGAGTCTAAAATTGATTTCTTGGGATTTGCTGATGGAAATGTCTGTCGTGCTATTACACATTCAAATGTAGGTCCTTCTCTGTGCACCGAGGTATGTAGGACGCCGGTTGAAGACAGAAAGAATCCCATTTTTCAAATCTGATATTCAGGTGCCTCTCAACTGTTTCTTGTGGTCACAAAGGTCCACAGTTTAGGGTGCGAATTCAAGGAAGAGACTGGAGGAGGCTCATATTCCTGTTAAATTCTTTGTGGTGGTGATTTAAAATCTCTACTTTTCTCAGACTTTTAAGTCTTCTGCCCACCTTGAGGCTCCTTCATTCTGAGCAGACAACCTACCTGTTACGTCTCAGAGAGGATACTCCCTCAAGGTCCTCGTATCAGAGCTGCTTCTTCCTTTCCTTCCTCCTGAGCCCAGTTCCTCTGCGGTGCCACGGCTCTCATTTCCTTCCACGTGTTCAGGGGCCTTACTCCATTCATTGGCCATTCTTCCCCTCCCTGTATCTTTAGCCTCTCTCTACCTGCTCATTCCCATCAGCATCTAAACATATGTAAACTGTTCTCACTCATGAAAAAAACCCCACATACCAACATTCCCCCTCATCCCCAGCCAGATTTCCCTTTCTGTTCTTCTGCAATAGCTAATATTTTTTAGTTTACTTATTTCTTTTGAATCTGTTCTAACCAAGATACCAATGACCTCTCATTTCACTGTGCCTGGGGGACACTCTTCGTTGTTTATTTGTTTTTACTGTTCTGCAGCATGGGACAGAATGGGCATTTCCCCTTTTTGGAAACACTCTGTTGTCATGGTTTTGATGACTGTAGGTCCCTGAGGCTCCCCGCCTCCCCCGGCTGGGGATTCTGGTTACATCCAGTTTGCAAGCTTCCCCACCTCCCCTGGCATCCCTGAGTGTCGGTGGTCCTCGGATCCTGTCCTGGCAAGCTCTGAAACTTTCCCTCCAACTCTGCGCACTCTCCCTTGGAAAGCTCACTTCTTCGCTGATTTTGGCTGCACTCCTTTTGCTGAAGACCACCAACCCTCCGAAATGTCAGAACCCGTGTGTCTGACTCCACAACTCATCTTCCGTTTCCCCGCTAAACTGTGTTGCTTCCCACCCATCATTTTCACAGAAGTAGACATTCAGAATCAGTGAATCTTTGCCCAGTCAGAGAATCTAATAACCATTTTAGAAAAAAATTGTTTTAAGTATGTACATTTGTCTGACTTAAACACATTCTATTAAATGCAATTTGATTTCAGCACTGTTGTATCCGTGATTGTATTATACTGCAACACTGCGATTCTCTCAGGGGCTGAAATCTCCGAGATGACTTGCCCATAGCTAATGGGCCAGACTACTGTGCTTTCTGATTTCTGTGTCTTTTCAAGTAAACATTTTTGGTATTGTTGCTTTTGCCTGGTCCTTTGCCCCTAAGCTTTCTACTGTCACATGCTGTTTCTCTCATTCTGGCCCACTGTCCTCCCCTGTCAGTAGTTCCCTCAGTCCTTTCCATCTGGGCACAGAAATGCACACCCCCTAACTTGCAGCTCGGGACAGTGGTTTTCACTGGGTAGGGTGTGGGATGTATTGCTGGGTCTCCAAATTACCTGACAGACATGTTTTTTAAAGAACTCTCAATTTTATTTTTCAATCACAGTTGACATTCAGTATTATTTTGTATTAGTTTCAGGTGGACAGCATAGTGATCAGACAATCCATGCTTTACAAAGCGGTCCCCCCGATATTGCCAGTACCCATCTGACACCATACATAGTTGTCACAATATTATTGTCTATATTCCCTACACTGTACCTACATCCCCATGACTATTTGTAACTACCAATTTGTACTTCTTAATCCCTTCATATTTTTCACCCAGTCCCCAACCTTCACTCATCCCTGGCAACCATCAGTCTGTTCTCTGGGTCTATGGCTGACAGACATTCTCCAGTCACTCGCCCCAGCTCCTCCTCTCACAGATTCTTGCACCCTCCCCCGCGGGCATGTGTAATATCAGAATTGGGGGTTGGAGGTGAGGGAAGAATGGCTCCTATGCTGTGAAATCGCTCCAGGTGGTTTTGACTCCATCCCAGTCCCCACCTTGACCATCCCATAGTTTGTGGGGAAGCACTAACTTGGAACATTTTTTTCACTTCTAATTCTTGGTTCCACATACTTTAGGTGCAGGATAATTGGTGCATTGTTGAATGTGCATATTGATTAATTAGTACATACTGTATTTTCCATATATTTCTATTTAGTTAGCCTGGCTCTTGCAGTTAGCTGTAACACAGGTGGCTGAAAGAATAAAATGTTGTTCTGGGGAGTTTAGACAGAAAGCACATCTGCTGCTATGATCTTTCTTAAGATCATAGAAGCTCTTATCTCTTGGGCAAGTTACTGCTCTGTGTCTTCTGTTCCTTGTGTAAAGTAGCAATTATGGCATCTACTTCACAGGGTTATAATAGGGATTAAATGAGATACTATGTGTAAATTGATCATCCTGTTGCTTAGCCCAGATGACTCCCTTCAGGCCAATTGCCCTTTCTTCTCTTTCCCCCTCTTCCTCCTGCTGATGGTAGTATGTTGTCAAGGGAAAGAACCCTCGTATAGCACATGCATTCAGTCAGGGAAGTGGAACTCTACAGGCTTGGGTTTTAGTCTTTGTAATTTTGCTAATTACATCTAGTCTTTGGGCAAACACATCACTTCCCTCTGCCTGCATTTAAATAAGCTACCAAAGGAGGGATAAGAGTTAAGGCTTTCTATAGCACTTCCAAACTACAATGGCCTGTGATTTTATATTTGGTGTTGCCTTGTCTGTGGGTATTATTCCCATGATGAGTGCTTGTAACACTGTATTTTTTAATGATGGTATTGAAGTTGACATCTAAGTTGCATCCTTAAACAGTTCTTTGAAGAAAGCATTCAGCAGAAGGGATTCGTCAGCGCATAAATCTTACTGAGCAGCTTTTGAAAATTAAATGCATTCCATGCTCTGTAAATATACAGAGGTGTTCATTTTTTTACCTCTTTATGACCCCTCTCTGCTGCATATGTTTACCTAATATTTTACCAGTGACATAGTAGTGCTATCAGATTCTGCCTCATTCAAGTCTTTTAGTTCCTTGAGCTGAAGACCTAGACCTGCCTTTACTAGTGTTTGGGAACCCTTTTCACCTGGGAGCACCCTGGAGCACATGCAGACCTGACTCCAAAGGTGGCTTTGTCTGTGACGTTTTTCCAGAATAGTATGTTCAGTGTAGCAATTGGAAATATCGTTTGTCTCCCATATCCAGAGCTTCATGTGCCTTTCAGCCCTTCAGTTCTGCAGCCGCGAGTTGCTCTTCTAAACTTGGTTTGTGGAATACATGCCTCATGGTTATCAAGAGATTTAGGGTGTGAGAATGAAATATTTGGGCCAAAGCTACAGCGTCTATCATTGTGTCTTATGTAAATGGATCCTGAAAATCTTGAATCTGGGCAACGCTTTATTTTTCTACAAGGAGAATGGTAGAAAGAACATCCCTTAAAAGAAATCAGTGTTTTCCTTCATTTTTGTAGAGCTGTTAACCATAATATCAGATGAGAAAAGCAGCCTCTACATCCACAGACCCTTTGTGGGGAAGAATGAAATCATCCATAATCTGTGCTTTCTCGGTTTGGGGGACTGTTTGTAAACAGAAAAATTCTGGAGATACTTAACGGTAGCTGTATGCTTTTTTGTTTCTGATTTTATGCTCTGATTCTTCAAAACTTCTGATACTATTGACAAAAATGTGTGTTTTGTTTCTTGTATGTTATTTTACTACTTGGTGGTTTAGCTCATCTGTTTTACTCACACAAGATTAATTAGATGCCTGGGTGGAAGAAAACGGTTCTTGAACATTTTGTGACTTTTTTAGTTTAAACAGTTGCTGTATAATTTTGTATTAAGTGTTTTACTGTACATGTAATTATCTTAAGAGTTATTTTCAGGCCACTTTTGTGCAGTGTTGGAACATCTCTCTGGTACTCAAAAAATAATTGCTTAGATATGTTCGTTAACGATTATTTTTTAAGTGCCTTTGAATAGCATGAACTATAAAAGGAAATTTACTTTATGACTTTTAGATAGGAAATATGGTCTTTAAACACTAGGATTCTTACTTAGATCACAATTTCTATTCATGAAAGCCTTACTCACATAGTCTTCTATGTCTGCAGCCGCGCCGTTCCGGAAAACTTACCAGACTGTCAGCAGCCTAGAGATTAAGAATGTGTTTCCCTGTAAGTGGACGCTGCAGAGAAACACGATCTCTTTGAACAGAGGAAAGTGAAATGCTGTAGATGCAAGTTCCTGCTGACACGGGAGGTGGGGTGGAGCCCGCTCCCCGTTGTGGATGCTGTTTCCGAGGGGGTCAGAGTGCCCCCTCGGCTGCTCGGCTGCTCGGGCCTGCACTGCCGTGTGTGCAGGCCTTTCCCGGAGTGGCTGAGTTCCCTGGTTCCTGTCAGCAGACACGCCGCCCTCACTAGTTTTCCTGCTGGGAATGATGAGCAGAAGGTCAGGTTATGGCCTCCATTTTTCCTCATCAGTGTGGCAGTAGTAGGAGGGATGACGGGGGACAGACAGGAGGCAACCCCTTTTGCTGGTTGAGACACTATATTGATTAAGCATCTACACTGTAATATTTCCTGGGTTTCTAGGACACCCGCTTCAGCTAGTCCTGAAAACCTCGTTATATGTCAAAACATTTATTATCGGGTTTTTGATGTGACATCACTTTGCCAGCCACTTCGCTGGTGTTTGTGTTTCGTTAAATTCTGCATTATGCTGACCAGTTTGCAGTCATGGTGTTTGAATTCCATTTTCATTTGTCAGTCATCTTTTATAATAGCCTTCCAAATTATTATTTTTCTGATTACATGAGAATTGTTTTTTCTTTCTTTTTTTAATGGGGAATTTTCAGTGTCTGTAATGTTTGAAATTTTTATGATGAGTGTGTATTGTATGTGAGTATATGAGTGTCGTTAATCAGTACTCCAGGGAATAAGGTCATGATGTATACACAGATTTAACAAGAAGGATGCTTACCAAAGTATTGTTTATAAGAGCAAAAAATCAGAAACCTCAAACATCCAATCCAATAACAGAGAAGTGATTGAATGACTGTGTGCCGTGCCGTGGAAGATTGTGTGGGGATGGGAGTGTCTCCAAGCCTTCCCAGTGGGCAGATCTAGGCAGTACAGGAATGTTCACACATGCACAGTGCTCCCATCTACACATGTATACACATCTGTGTCTGTCTGTCTGTCTGTGTGCCTATCTGTATATCATCTCTTTATCTGTCTTTGCTGGAACACAGGAGTCTGTACTGACAACTTTTATCACAAGCCAACATCACATGGTGTATTTTCACCTCTTCCTCTCTATATTTATGTCCCTCTTTCATGTCAGTGAGAAATCTTGCTCCCATCATTCCCAGTATATTTACTTATTTGACCAGTTTTCTTGTATATAATTATCTCTTATTCCTGTGGGCCGTCTCCCTGGCCCAGTACCATGTATTCAGGCTAGTTAATGATCACCAGATCCTCTGGTAAGAGTGTCCCTGCATGCAGTGAAAACAATTTGAGAATTTTTAAAGGACAGTGCTTTGAAAACATAGGGTATTTTTCATTCTTTTGAGTAATGACAAAGTTTTCGGAAAGAGGGTCTCCTGCGTTTATTACTTCACTTGTGATTTTCTCCCCATGGATAGTTTAGTCCATTGTAAAAATCCACATCCTGCTGCTGCCCTTTGCTGCTCATGTACGGGGAAGTCCACCCATCAGTTTTTTTCATTGTTCTGCTTGTTTATATTGAGAGGAAAGTGACAGTTGAGCATGTTAAAGGACAAAATGATTCAAGATTGTCCTAGTTACATTTCAGCAATCAAGTTGTTTGAGTTGCATTTGCCGTCTGTCTTGTTCTAAGGTGTCTGTCATGGTCTTGCCAAGGTGCTCAGAACTATCTAGACACTTCCAGTATGTTTTCTTTTGGCTTCTGTGGCTTGTGTGTGAGTGGTCTCTTTTTCTTATATGCAAGATTTGTAAATGCTAAGTATACTTTCCTAAGTTTTACAGCAGTGCTTGCTTTGTTTTGTATTATAAAGTTATTTTTGCATTCTTGGAAGTATGTAAGGAAAAATACGGAAAACTAGTATTGAATGATTAAATGCTTACTGTATGCCTGATGCTGTTCTAGCCACATGTATTACTTTATTTAATCTTCAGAAAAATAGGTGAGCACACTGTGGCCCCCTAAGTAATTAGGCTTGGAAAACTGAGTCATTCCTACAAGTTTACAAATGTAGTAAGTAGTCTTATTACCCCAGAAGTCTGTGTTATCCAAAGGAGCATGGGCTCTGAGGTCTTAGAACATTGTAATGTAGTAAACTTTCTCTCCTCCAGACTGCGCTGCCAGTGCCCGGGAGAGAAATTTTATACATAGGCCACTGTGTCCTCTGCTTTTATCGGTCCCTGTGTACTCGGAACCTAATAAGCACCCAGCAACAAAGTAGCAGCGCTACCACCGCTGCCAGCAATAGGAAAACAAGTAGCTGCCATTCCTTGTGCATTAACTATGTGACAAATACTGTTCTTAGCATTTTATTTGTATTAATCTATTTGATGCTTGAAATAACTCCATGAAGTGTTGGCACTTCTATTATCCCCATTTTATAGATGAGGAAACTGAGACAAAGGTTAAGTAAATCGCCCAAATCAAACAACACATAAGTTTTACAGCCAGGATATGAACCCAGACATTCGG
>PVKM010025716.1:0-19764 GCA_004027735.1 Carollia perspicillata | reverse complement strand
GCACTGGGGGCCTAGCCTACAACCCAGGCATATGCACCAACTAGGAATCAAACCAGTGACCCTTTGGTTCACAGGCCCGTGCTCAATCCACTGAGCCACACCAGCCAGGGCTGAATCTTTAGCTTTAAACCAGGGGTGTCAAACTTATTTTCACCGGGGCCCACATCAGCCTCTCAGTTGCTTTCAAAGGGTAATAATAATTTTAGGACTGTATAGATGTAACTACTCCTTAACTGTTAAGGAGTTGAAATTACATTCGGCCCTTCAAAGGCAACCATGAGGTTGATGTGGTCCCCGGTGAAAACGAGTTTGACACCCCTGCTCTAAATATAAAGGTATGGGGGAAGGATTATTTTTGCCCCAGGAGTCTGAGTGGTAACACAGCTGGAATGTGAAAAATGAGAAGCATCTGGGAAGACCCACCTAATTCTGGTTTCTGGGTATGGCCGAGGCCAAGTATCTGTTTTTCTCCTTTTACCTCAATCCCCATCAGAACTTGTTCCTTTCTGGTACCCTGAGAATGAAGCTATTTACTTCTGCCTCATTATTTCCTCTTTGATCTTGACAGCAGCAGTCAATGAAAGAAATGAAACAGCCCCAGGAAAAGACTCACATGTTCTCACTGGGGGTGGGGGGGGACGGGGACGGGGGACATGTAGTTGACAGCATTCTTCTCCCTCCCCCCAACACTTCCACCTCTAAAGTATAAGCAGTGATTGGACAGTGATTTCTGCCTCCGCCTGTCTCACTCATAACAAACTACAGAACATGATCAGGATCGCCACATCCCCAAAGAGCTGCATGCCTCCCTGGGGCACCTGCAAGATGAGAAGAGCAGAGCACCTAGCTGAGTTGCACTGTATGTACCTCATATTAAGAGGAGACAGAAGAAAGGCAGGATTATCCCTCTCCTTACGGAACTTGGCATTTCAGCTGAAAGCATGAACAAAATATGGGGAAGAGAAACCAAAGGCCAGAAAGGAGAATGAGAAAAAAAGAGAATGTTATTTTGCTTTAAATAGAAGTATTTGAAAATAATGTCCCAATTTGATTGCTGAGCATTGTTAATATTCTAAAAGTTACGGAGATTGGGAGACGTGACAGAAAATTAGAGCCAGGATAATATTTTCTTATAAAAATTAGTGCCTCATTATTTGCTCTTAAATTCTAAAAAGATTATTAACAGATGGTTGGCATGCTATAAAAGGAGAGAGCAGCAATTGGTTGGAAGCAGAATTAATTCATTAAATTTAAATCATGTAAATTTTTTCACACAAGATTTTACTCACTTTTTTCAGTAAGGGTAGTAAACAAAATCAGAGAAATACAATAGTTCAGGGTTTCTAAATCTAAGTACTATTGACATTTTGGTCCAGGTGATTCTTAATGGGGCCTGTCCTTTGCACTGTAGGATGTTTAGCAGCATCCCTGGCCTCTACCCACAGATGCCAAGTAGCATTCTCTTTGTCACAAGTCACAGCAATCAAAAATGTCTGCAGAAATTGCCAAAATTTCCCTGGAAAGCAAAATCATGGTTCTCAATCAGCATGAGACTTGAGAATCAATCATGCTGATTGAGAACCAGTGCCTTAGATTGAGAGAATCTCCAATATAAATTAGAAATACAAAAAAAAAAGAAGAAGAAGAAAGAAATACCTCACCCATCTGGAACTCAAGTATTTGAAAACCTCACTTATTTTGAATATATATTAGAATACCAGAGTAAGAAAAAAAGATTTTCTCACTAGAGTTCAAAGCTTTTCGTAGGACGGCTCTGTTGGCCCCTCTCAGAAAGCACATACTCTCTCTCCTTTTAAATTATTGTCAACTAATCCAAACATACAAAGCCAAATGTTAACATCCGATGCAGAGCTTAGGTTGGTTACTTGATTTCCAAACCAACAACAGACTAGGTAAAAATAAGAAGAGATATTGTATGCCACAGGCAGGCACTCTAACCACTGACGACAGTGAGATAAAAAACCCACAAATTATAAAAAGCGAACACGTTTCTGAAAAAAATAATACATCGGGGGGCAATCGTCATACATTTTGTGTGCGTTATTCAGATCACTTTAGTCCTTGGTATCCTGCTTTGAAAAGGATATGACCAGGATACTTGATACTTCATCAAGTATCGGGTAACGAGGTGTGACGGACAGCTGGGGAACTACGGTTATGAGCTTAGTGAAGAAAAGACATTGGGGAAGAACATGATAAGTTTCTTCAAATACTTAATGTGCTTCCAAAAATGTGTATTTTTCAGTAACCCCGGGTGGAAATGAGCATCACATTTATGTTACATTTGTAAACATATCAATGTAATAAAAAAGAACTTTCTGGTGATGTGAAGTATCCAAAATATAACGGGCTGCCTTGTAAGGCAGGAAGTTTCTCACTGCCGACTTATCTCCTGATTTCCAGTGTCACGTACTATATAGCTTGTGCGATACCTCCACGTGAGCACCAAAAGGCATCTCAAACTAAGCAAAGAAGTCCCAATTTCTCTTTCAAACCTCAGTCCCCTCCCATTTATTTCTTTGCTTAGTCTTCTCCCTCTCAGTAAACATCACTATTCACCTTTGTGCAAAATGCTAGGAGCTATTCAGGATTTCTCTTTCCCACACCACATCCAACAGCAACTACTGTCAGCTTTACTCCAAAATATACCCAGATTCCTTCTATTCTCCCATTTCCACTGCACCACTCAATTAGGTTCCCAGACCCAAGTCCACTGTGTGTTGGCGGGGGGAGTTCCCCGACACCAACAAATTCTCAGACACCAGCAGTGTGTCAACTCAATTCTGACACTATCTGGAGATAGCATCAGACTCCACAGGTTAAGGGTTCAGTCCTACAAGATTGCTCCCTTCGCCCACATACCTCAGATGCCAGATGCAAGCCCAGGTTACTTGCACTTCTGAACAACAGGCCACAGATTTGGAGATTCCAACAACCCCCTTCAATTCAGAATGCCAATCACAAGTCCAGGTTGTCACCTGTACTTCTGAACGACTGACTATAAATCAAAGGGTCCTACAACCCCCTCCTTGAGTTTGATTGATTTGCTAGAATGGCTCACAGAACTCAGAGAAACGTGTTACTTACCAGATAACTGGTTTATTGCAAAAGGATATAACTCAGGAACAGCCAGATGAAAGACACGCACAAGGGAAGGTATGTAGGAAGGGGCGTGGAGCTTCCCTCCCCTCTCCAGGTGTGCCATTCTCGGGCATCTCTGTGTGTTCACCAATCAGGAAGCTTTTCCAAACCCCATCTTAGTACTTTCCAGAAGTCACTCCATTAACATAACAAAAGACACCTCTTTTTCACTTTCAGCACTTACCAAATTCCAAGAGTTCAGGGAGCTGTGAGTCAGGAATTGTGGAAGAAGACCAAATATATATGAGAAATATATTTCGGTCAGATGAAACTGATCATAAATCACACTATCACGACTATCTTTGTCAAAACCATCATAATATGCCACATTATCTCTTGCCATAGTCTTTTAATCAGGCTTAATGACTTCATCCTTCTACAACTCTTTTTTTCACAGAGGTACCGAAACTGTATCTGGCCCCTATTTCCTTTCCTGCCTTACTGTCTACCACTGTTTCCTTGTTTCACTAAGCTCCAGCCATTTGGTATTTTTCTGTCTCTATTATATTAAGTTCATTTCTGATGCACGGCCTTCCTAGAGATGTCTACGCTAGATTTTCAAATGCCTGAGTGCTTTTTGTCATTCAGGTCTGAGCTCAAAGCCACTTCCTCAGAGAGGCCTCCTTGTTAGGCTCTTTCTACGCATCCATCCTTTATCTCCACCTATACAGTGTGAGAAAACATATCTGATAAAAGACATTATAAATATTAAGAATTTACAACTCATAAAAAACGAGCAAAGGACTTACTTGAATAGCCACATTTCCAAAGAACATATACAAATTGACCACTAAGCAAAAAATATGCTCCATATCTTTAGCTATTAAGAAAATGCAAATTGGCCCTGGCTGATGTGGCTCAGTGGATTGAACACTGACCTGTAAACCAAAGTACTGCAGGTTCAATTCCCAGTCAGGGCACATGCCTGGTTCGAGGGCCAGGTCCCCAGTATGGGGTGTGAGAGAGGCAACCACGCATTGATGTTTCTCTCCCTTTCTTTCTCCCTCCTTTCCCCTCTCTCTAAAAATAAAATAAATTTTAAAAAATCTTTAAAAAAAGAAAATGCAAATTGAACATATAATGCAATACCAATTTAAACCCACTAGAATGACTATAATAAAAAAATACATAATAACAATTGTCAGTGAGAATATGGGAAAACTAGGACCCACAGATTGCTGGTGTGAAATGGTGCAGTGCTCTGGTAGGTAGTTTTGCAGTTTCTTTTTTTTTTTAATATTTATTTATTTTTAGAGAGAGGGGAAGGGAAGGAGAAAGAGTTGGAGAGAAACATCAATGTGTGGTTGCCTCTCATGTGTCCTCTATTGGGGACCTGGCCCGCAACCCAGGCATGTGCCCTGACTGGGAATCGAACTGGCAACCCTTTGCTTCACAGGCCCATGCTCAATCCACTGAGCTACACCAGCCAGGGCGCAGTTTCTTATAAATTAAACAGAACTTACCATATGACCTAGCAATTTCACTGCAGTGTATATACCTAAGAGGGTTGAAAACCTATGCCTACAGAAAAAGTTGGATGAGAATGTTCATAGCAGCATTATTAATAATAGCCCAAAACTGAAAAAACCCAAATGCCCATCAACTGATAAGCGGATAAACAAATACAGTATAATCATCACACAATGAAATATCTGTCCACAGAAAACCATGCAGTACCAATATATGTGACAACACGTACAAATCATGAGACATCAGGTGAAAGAGGCCAGTCATAAAAGGTCACATATTTTTTAATTCCATTCATGAAATGTCCAGAGTAGGCAAATCTATCAAGATGGAAAGTAGTTTAGTATTAGCCAAGGGCTGAGAGGCAGTTAAGGAGGAATGCAGAATGACTGCAAATGGTTGAGGGGCGTCTTTTGGGGGTGATGAAATGTTCCATAATTAATTAAGGCTTACACCTCTCTATGGATATAGTAAAAACCTTTGACCTGTAACACTTTAAGTGAATTGTATAGTACTTGAACTATACTTTAATTAAACTGTTATATTTAAAAAACAACCCCTCAAACCTGTCTTCTATTCCTTATGCTCATAGCTACTGCCTCAATTTACAGTGAATAACTGGTCTCATTTTCTTCAGTTTCCTCAGTCCCACTTCCCCCATAATATATGCCTCTGCATCACTATGGTTGCCTGAATTATAAAGGATAAAATCTACAAATATGACCACATAAAATTAAAACTTTTTATTGTGATAAAAAAATTTAAGGAACTGGCAAAGTATGTGCAACCCATATGAGGAAGGCTTAATTTTCATAATATGCGAAGAACTCTTTTAAAGTGATAAGAAAAGTGAACAAGAAAAGATGAAAATAGACCAAACACAGAAATAAACATTCATATAGGGAAAAAACCAGTAATGGCCCAAATGAAGACATCCTAACTTACTAACGATAAAAGAAATCAAACTAAAAAGTTTTTTCCCTCTTCCTATAGAGATTGGTAAACATTATGAAGACTGGCAATACTCAAGATTCATTAAAGTTTTAGCAAATAGATACAACCTTTTTGAAGGCAGTTTGACAATTTATTAAAATTTAAATATTCATACTTTTTGAGCCATAATTTCTACTGTGCATGCATCCTACAAAATACTGCCACAGTATATACAAATAAAAAGTACAAAGATGGTCATCAGAAAATTATGTCACAGGAAAAATTTGGAAACAATATACATGTCTATGGAGACTTGTTTTTTAAAATGTTATCTACAATCTCACCTTACCCTGTCACTCCCCCTTACTTACCAGTTGCAACCACATTCTTTTTTTTTTAAAGATCTTATTTATTTATTTTTAGACAGAGGGGCAGGGAGGGAGAAAGACAGGGAGAGAAACATCAATGTGTGGTTGCCTCTTGTGCCCCCCACACTGGGGAACCTGATCTACAACCCAGGCATGTGTCCTGACTGGGGAATCGAACCGGTGACCCTCTGCTTTGCAGTCTGGCGCTCAATCCACTGAGCCACACCAGGCAGGGCTCATTTTTTTTTCCTGATTCCTCAAGAAACACCAAGATCTTTTGTACTGTAGGACTCCAGCTTTCTCCTAGCTTCAGTGCTACTCCTGAGAAAAGCCTTCCCTAACCACCTTTCCTAAAGCCGGTCTTTCTCTGTTAGTTTCTATTTTAAGTGCTTGTCCTCCAGTGCCTAGCCTGACACCAGCTGTACAGCGAGTGGACTCTCAATAGTGGAGCATAAGTAAATGGTGCAGCCATACAATGAAATATTAAGTAGTTATTAAAAAGAATGAAATAGAACTATGTATTTTTAATTTAATCTTCATTGTATTTTTCCATTACCATTTAGTCCGCGTATCCTCCCCTGGCCCTGCAATCTCCACACTGTTGTCCATGTCCATGAGTCCTTTTTCCTTTTGGCTCAACCCCTTCACCCCCCGCTCTCACCCCCAGCTGTCATCCTGCTCTCTACCTATGAGTCTGAAATGTAACTATGTATTGACTCGAAAACATATCTAGTATATATTTCTTTACTGTATATGCAAAAAATGACAAATGTTCATGTAAAAAATGAAAAAATACACAAATGCAAAGAGTTAAAGACAATCAGTTCATTGCTATTTAATTTGAGGATGGACCATGGTTAGACCTTTGAGGGTGTATACACATATATGAACATGCCTATTATATAGGTACACACATTTAGATAAACACACACACATGCACTCTGCTTGTATACCTGTATAATTTTGTAAATGGCATTATATAACTACATACATCATTTTAACATCATGATTTGTTTCACTCAACAATAAGTCACGGACATCGTTTTATATCAGTGCTTTTAGATATGCTGCCCAGCGGTCGCCAACATGATAGGGATGCCATATTTATTGTCCACTTAGAGTTGCTTCGCTATTACAAGTCATGATGCAATATACACTGTTTTGCATCTATCCTTGTGAATGTCTGAGAGCATTTTATGGGAAAATTTCATAGATATAGAGTTGCTAGTTCCAAGGTACATATATTTTAAATTTTGAAAAAAATTGCAGATTTTGCTCTCCTACCATACTGATTTTTATCTTACTAAGAGTGCTTTTTTTGTTATATCCTCACCGAACTGGAATACTGATCATTCTTTTTAATTTGTCCAATCTTGGGTAAAATAGGATATTATTTCTATGTTGATTATTAGTGAAGTAGAGAAGATTCCATTACGTTAAAAAAGGCAATGGCCAAAAGTATGGGTAGAATGACCTCATTCTTATAAATAAATGATTACATGTAAACACACACACATGTACACAGAGAAAAATATGCAGCATTATACCAAATGGCTAATTCTAATGAGTAAGTTATAGAGATTTTTCACTTTATGTAATATGTATTTTTCTGGAATAAGTTTTTTTAAAGCATTATTTGTTTTACAATAAAAAATAATAGTTAAAATATTTTTGAACACAGATCTGATTATATCACTGTTATGCTCAAACTCTAGAATAATTTTCTGCCCACAGAGTAAGATTCGTTTTGACTAGTAAAGCACTGAAGGCATTACACCGCCCTACTTGCCATCCTCCTCGTTCACTTCTGTGTAGTCTGGTCACACGGATTACCTCTAGACTCTTTTTATTATGATTTCCTCGGCCTGAAATACGGTTATTTAACTTTTCCTGCCTGTTGCCATACCTTCAAGGCCCCGTTCAAATGTCCCTCCACTTGCACTCTTTCTAATCCTTAGAAACAATTGTGTTCCCCTGAATGCTTGCACAGTAACTTGTTTTTTACAATTTTATTATAGGACGAACCATGATCTTGTTATGTATTATAGTGGAGTAGAAACATTAATTCCTTTCGTTTTCGTTTGTGTTCTTCCAGTACTCAGTAAAGGGCCTAGAATGATAAAGGTTGCAGTTATTATGGGGGAGAATGGTAATAGGCAATGTCACTACAGCATGTTAGAGACAGAGCCTATAAGGGACTCACAAAGTCCAGTGGGGACACCACATAACATTGTGTAGATGGCCTCTGCACACCCCAGATCAACATTCACATCACAGTTTACGTGAATGGTGCTCCCTGGTAACCTGGTGGCGCACAGCTTCCTGTCTTGCACAAGGTGGGGGTGGGGACTTAGGGGAGAAACTAAATTCGGGCATGAGGAACGGGTGTGGTAGTGCCCGAAAAGTCTTCCTCTTTGAGAAGGTAAATTGAGAAAGACCTGAAAGCACCGTAGTACTTGCCCTGACAAAGTAGGAGGTAGGGAGATAGGAGAAAATATTGCTCTAGGTAGTGTGAGAAAGGGCTTGATCCTGCAAAACTTTCAGCATAGTTGAAGGATAGAGGTGATAAGAGGCCAGGAAGTAAGCAGAGATCATATCACAAATGGCCTGCCCTGGCTGGTGTGGCTCAGTGGATTGAGTGCTGGTCTGTGAACCAGAGGGTTGTGGGTTCAATTCCCAGTCAGGGCACATGCCTGTGTTTTGGGCCAGGTCCCCAGTAGGGGACACATGAGAGGCAACCACACATTGATGTTTCTCTCCCTCTCTTTCTCCCTCCTTCCCTTCTCTCTAAAGTAAATACATAAAATCTTTTTTTAAAATGGGAGGTTAACCTAATATGCGAGGTTAAGAAGTTTGGACTTTATTCTGAGGACAACAGAGAACTAGTAGGTTATTAAACATAAGCAGATTAGAATTTTCAAAAGATGACTGACTACTAAAACTAGTTAGAGGTTTTTATATTAACAGGTGACAATGACTTGAATTGTACTGGCAGTGAGATGAGACTAGCAGGTATCAAAAGAACTTAAGAAATACATCTCATGTAAATCTATGTTTTCAAGTAAATTTCCTTGAGAGACAGATATTATGATTCCTTGTTTGATTTTTGTTTTTCCTAAGCTGTGGATGGGAAAAAATGAGACGCAGAAATGGTTGTGACAAAGCAAGAAAAAAATACAGAACGTAACCTTGGGGTCTCCATTCAGTAAACATTTATCGATCAGCTACTTCATACTGCGCCCGGTTGGCACAATTTTTGTGTGCTCACAGAGAGATATCGTGTTGTTATGGCTTAAAGCCATTGCTAAGCTCCCAGATATGTGCTATCTGACCATGGGTAAGTGCCTGTCTGCAGGCTGGTGGCCCTTCTAGTAGGAGAGTCATTTAGAAAGTATTCCAGCTAATCTGTTTGTTTCTCCAGAACAAAAGCAAGGTTACAAATTCATTAGAAGACCAGGCACTGACTAACTTGGCACTTGCTCCCCTTGAGCATTCTTGACCTTGGATTCTATTGGTTTTAGAAGAATAAGCTTATGTTTATCCACCACAAGAAGCCCGTGTGGTTGACCTTTCCTTCTCTTTCTCCCATGCTGGAATGAACCATTCTTCCTCAGGCCTGGCACAGTTTTCTCTAAGGGGCTTTCCCCATGTTTGGGGCTGTTCATTTCCATGTCTAATTTTGTTCCATATCACATTCTATCTCCTGCTTAACTTCTATTACCTTCCATTTGGAGCCATAGACATGACATTTTATAACCTAAGAACAAAAGATATTTCGAATGGTAGGTAGTCAGACAAGGAAAGGTGTCTGGGGCAGTACACAGGCAAGAAAAGGGGAAAGGTGAGAGAGGTTCACCCCATCCCCTCCTGCAGCTGGTACAGGGATCCCCATCTACAAAGTCCTCTCATTGCCTGGAGACCTCTGTTCTAGGTTAAGATTCAGAGTTAGATTCTTGAAACTCTAAGAGTTAGATCACCTCTCAAGTTCCTTCTGGTTTTAAAATTTTATAACTCTCATAAGATTTCACCACCATATCTATTCACAAGCGAGGATTCCTGAACCAGAGGTCATGTAAGTAGCTCATCCTACGGGCAGGCTCTCCTCAAAGGCGTTTCACTTTATGTGCAGCTTGGGAAATCAATGAGTGTCATTTGTCCAGGAAAATGACTTCATTACTTCCCAAGGTAAACTCTTAACGCCCATTCTGGACTTTAGGCAACCTGCCTTTACATTCTCTTAAGATAGGTCCATTTCTGTTCCTATTTGTTTTCTGAAGACTGGCTCCCCTTATCCCCAAATGGCTACGTCAGGGATGCTGGGACCAGGAGCAGAAGTCTCAATTGGCCGTGTAATATACCGGCAGCTTCATACGCTCTTTCAGCAGGCTGCGCTGCCTTCCTCACCCCAAACTTTTACCATGGTTCCTTCCAACCCACAAATGCTTTTCCTTAAAGTACCAGCCTAATACCATGAAGTAGAATTAAAATATATGTTAGCAGTACCACTTTGCACACAATTTTACATTTTTAGTGTAAAATCTGGCATGTAAAGTTTGACCACTTTGCTCACATGTATTTAAACCCAATACCCCCCCTTTTTTTTGAACCACTATCAACATCCCCACCTCAGACTGGTACAGTTGTCAGTTGATGAATCTACTTTGGCACATCATTACCACCCAAAATTCATATTTACATTAGAGTTTACTTCTGGTGTTATACATTCTATGGGTTTGGACAAAAGTATAATGACTTATATCTACCATTACAGTATCATACAATGTAGTTTCACTGCCCTAAAAATGTTTTATGTTCTACTTAGTCATCTCCGCTGTTCCCCGATCCATTTTTAATGAAGTACTTTTCAAGATATTAAGCTTTCATGTGTTGCCCTGGCTGCTGTGGCTCAGGGTTTGAGTGCTGGCCTGCAAACCGAAAGGTCGCCAACTGGACTCCCAGTCAGGGCCCATGCCTGGGGTGCGGGCCAGGTCCCCAAGTTAGGGGTACGAGAGAGGCAACTGATAGATGGATAGAAGTTTCCTCTCACACACTGGTATTTCTCTCCCTCTCTTTCTCCCTCCTTCCCCTCTCTAAAAAATAAATACAATAAAATAAACCTTTCATGCGTTTTCTTTCCTAAACTTGTTTTTCTAATAAATGTACCTAGTTTTCACCTCCCCCCACCCCACCTTTTTTTTTTACTACATTCTCCTACTTCACCAAAAAAATAAATAAATAAAGCTGATTCCTAACCCACCTTAAATGTTTGCTATGGTGCAACAGGCACAACTGGAGAGTGCATAATTGAGGGAGCGTGCTGTGACAATCAACACCGCACTGACCGCAATGTGAAAGGGCAGTGCCTTTGTGTCTAGTGCCGCTCAGAGTGCGGTCATCCGCGGACAGGCAACAGCGGCTTCTCTGGGGAGCTTGTTAGGCTAACGTTCAGCTCTGCCCCAGAGATGCTGAGTCAGAATCTCTGCAGGGTGGGACCCAGAAATCTGTATTAACAAGCTTCCGAGTGACTATTGTTCTAAACTCTTACAGTTTTAAAAGCATCAACGGGTGCTTTTAAGACATCCTAAGCATCTGTATGTCTTAGAATTAAGAAGTAGGATGGTCTAGGGTGGGGACATATATTAACATTTTCATTTGAAATTTTAAAAAAGTTAGACTTTTTCTGATAGAAAGGAAGTCTGATTCAAGCTTAATGGTTTGGCTGTGAACAGTGGCTTTGTCATTTCATTTATGCTTCTGAAAATTGAATGAGCTATATCTGTATTCAAAGGTTTTTATATATATACACACACAAACATATGAAGTCTACAAGTTTTGTATGTGGTTGTTGTGCAGCTTAAGGGCCAAGTGAAGGCTGAAATCTAGATGTGTAGTTTCTTAGCGTAAGTAGAGGCTGAAATATAGTCTGCATGCAACCCACTTGTCAGGCTGCTACTCAGCCAGGAGGGGCTCCTTTTTCTTTGCACTGGGTACTGAGGGCAAGCAGGGTTTGCTACCCCAAAATATGCCTTTTTGGGTTATTTTAACCTGGCTATTATTATTATTTCTTAATTGTTTATTTATCAAGAGAAACTATTCCTTAGCTCAAATATTCATCTTTATGCCCTGGCTACTGTGGCTCAGTGGATTGAGTGCTGGCCTGCAAACCAAAAGGTCACCAGTTTGATTCCCAGTCAGGGCGCATGCCTGGGTTGCAGGCCAGGTCCTCAGTTGGGGGTGTGTGAGAGGCAACTGGTAGAAGGATCTCTCGCACATTCATGTTTCACTACCTCTCTCTCTCCTTCCCGCCCCCTCCCTATAAACAGTACATAAATAAAGTCTTTTTAAAAAATCACATTTCATAGATCAGGAACACAGGTCAGTGACAAAATTCCATGGAATCCAACCCAAAGAAATTGCTTACATTTCAAGATCACTTTGTATTCTGCAAGACACTAGTCTTCCTCATTTCCTCAAATTCTTTCATGGAATCATAATTTCTGTAGAAATCTGCATATGCTTTCTTTCTTGGTTTAGTTACAGCAAACTTAGAAAGCTGCAACCCCCAGGGATGCAACGATGGTTCCAACACGACATCGCAGATGCTTGGCCAGAAGCCCAGGCATCTGAGGTTTCGTCAAAGCACTGGAAGCTGTGGTAGTTAAACTCTCCTCAACACCAACACCCTTCCTGTTGGAGAAATGGACTTAGCTGGTTATTTTTAGGAAACAAAGGACTCAGAACAAAACCTTTGACCGTCTTCCCTTAAGTGCCTAAAAGAATGTGATCTCTTCCTTTCTCTGCAGTTCCTACTTTCTGCCTTTACTTATACCCCATCGCACCCGTAACCTGCAACAGCTTCCCTTTACCTTCTTCATCTTTTGCCTAAATATTCTCAAGCTTATTCTCTTCATTTGAGGGTTATGCCACTTCATTGCTGGGACCACGACAACACTTCCAGGCCTCACTAAACACATCAATCCACACCTCACTTGCCTAACCTCAATGAGAGTATGGCAGTCTCATTTCCAGCTACTGCAAACCCACAGTACTAGGAAGGACGCCTCAAATCCATGCACTGCCACCTGGCGGCCTACTGCTCAAGTGACCTATCTGGCTACACCAGGGTGTTAACTAGCAGCAGCAACAGCAGGCCCGTAGGTGGAATTGCAAAAGCACTAGACGTGGGCAGAACCCACAGTGTTAGCTTCCTCTTCTTTGGTAATAGCATTTTCTCTGGCTGAAAGTATCTTCCCAAATCTATTTCTCTTAAAATTATTTTCGTCTTTCGGATTCCAGTATAAATGTGATTTTTTCCGTGACCTCATTTCTCTTTCTCTCTCTCTCTTTTTTTTTTTTGATTTGATTTGATTTATTTTTAGAGACAGGGAAAGGAAGGAAGAAAGACAGGGAGACAAACATCACTGTGTGGTTGCCTCTCTCGCAGTCTCTACCGGGGACCTGGCCCACAACCCAGGCATGTGCCCTGACAGGGAATTGAATTGGCAACCCTTTGGTTTGCAGGCTGGCACTCAGTCCACTGAATTACACCAGACAGGGCCTTCCACGATTCCCTTTCTGATCTTCCTTAGGGTATATCACTTCTCTAAAAGTACCACAGTGCCTAGGTTCAGTATTTCATTTCTACCTCTCACAGAGCTGTTCACTGCCTGTTCCAAACTATTTCTCATCCTCTAGTCCCTCAAAAACTGAGCTCCTTTGAAGTACACGTCATCCGAATCCTACGATCATCTGCTGCTGATCTCCTGGGTCACTTACTCTCATTCCCTGGAAATTTTAAAACCTGATTCATTCTCTTAGTCGAACCACTCCTACTGTTATCACCCATTGTGACTTCATCATTCATGAAAATAATTTGTCCCATATGCTGGCCTCTCAGTTTCTTGCCCACTCATTTCCAACCATCTTGCTTTTCAGGGTACTTCAATAACTTATTTCCATGGTGACACCTTCACCCTGGTCATTAATAATAAAGGTGCTCCTTCTAAACCCTCTTCTTCTTGCATCTCATACTGACCATCACCTCCTTTCCAACAACCTGATAGAAGTAGACTCTCTAAGCTATTAGCCATAAAAATTTTTCACTGCCCATCAACCTTCTTCAGTTTTTACTTTTCACATCACCCAACTTAAATTCTATGATTCATCACTCTAAGCACTCCTTTGCTAAAACTTGCAACTCTGTGGCACCCTTTCCCTCTTGTTGCATTCCTTGGTAAAATCCAACCCTTGGTTAGACCTAACTTGACTTACTCGGCTTGCACTCACTAACTAGCTGGAGAAAAATCAACAAATGTGCTAACTGATCTCACTGAATTCACTCATTTATTTATTTATTCCTGAAGGTTTTATTCATTTTTAAAATTATATTTTACTGATTATGCTATTACAGTTGTCCTGATTTCCCCCCTTTTGCTCCCTTCCACCCAGCATTCCCTCAGGCAATTCCCCCACCATTGTTCTTGTCCATGAGTCAGGCATTAAGTCCTTTGGCTACTCCAGTTCCTATACCGTACTTTACATCCTTATGGCTATTCTGTAATTACCTATTTGTACTTCTTAATCCCCTCACCTTTTCACCCATTCTCTGCCTCCCCCCTCCCATTTGGCAACCTTCTGGCATCCGGTACTGGCATTCGGTAACTCACTTCTTTTCTCTTGTTCTTAACAGTGTCTTTCTATCATCAACCTTTGGCCTTTTAATAATAATGTGTCTTGGGGTGGGCCTCTTGGTGTCCATCATAATTGGGATTATCTGTGCTTCCTGGACTTGCATGTCTATTTCTTTCAACAAATTAAGGAAGTTTTCTTTCATTATTTTTCAAATAGATTTTCAATTTCTTGCTCTTTCTCTTTTCCTCCTGGCACCCCTGTGATGAGAGTGTTGGACCTTTTAAAGTTTCCCACAGGCTACTTACATTGTCCTCATTTTTTTTTGTATTCTTTTTTCTTCTTGTCGTTCAGCATGATTGTTTTTTGCTTCTTTTTTTTAAAGATTTTTTAAAAAAATATTTATTTATAGAGAGAGGGGAAGGGAGGGAGAAAGAGAGGGAAACATCATTGTGTGGTTGCCTCTTATGTGGCCCCCACTGGGGACCTGACCTGCAGCCCAGGCATGTGCCCTGTCTGGGAATCAAACCAGCAGCCTTTTGGTTTGCAGGCCCACGCTCAATCCACTGAGCTATGCCAGACAGGGTGTGTTTTGCTTCCTTATATTCCAAATCATTGATTTGATTCTTGGCTTCATCCATTCTACTGTTGTTTCCCTATAAATTGTTCTTTATTTCAATTAGTGTATCCTTCGCTTCTGACTGGGGTTTTTTTATGCTCTTGAGGTCCTCACTAAATTCCTTGAGCATTCTTATAAACAATGTTTTGAACTTTTCATCTAGTAGATTGCTTATCTACATTTCGTTTAGCTCTTTTTCTAGAGTGTTGACCTGGTCTTTCATTTGGGCCATGTTTCTCTGTCTCCTCATTTTGGCAACCTCCCTGTGTTTCTTTCTATCAGTTAGGTAGAGCAGCTTTTCTCCGTGTCTTGCTAGCATGGCCTAATATAGTAGGTGTTCTTTAGGGTCCAGTGGCACAGCCTCCCCTATCACCCAAGCTGGGTACTCCAGGTTTGCCCTTCATGTGGGCTGAGTACACCCTCTTGTAGTTGAGCCTTGATTGCTGTTGGCAGATCAATGGGAGGGATTTACCCAGGCCAGTCAGCTGTAAGGATTGGCTGTGACCACTTACCACCAACCTCCGCCATCCATGGAGGATCAGGTGTGCAGGGGCAGGGTGCTCCGACATGGTCTATAGCTGTCCACTGGGTATGTTGGTCCTGGGGTTTCCCAGGTGGTGCAGACCAAGTTCAGCCCCCATCTGAGTTTTGCCCAGGGCACCCTGCCTGAGCTTTAAAGCTATCTGAGATGGCTGCTACTTGTGCTGGGTTTGGAGATTCCCAGGTAAAGTCAACGTGCGACTCTAAACTGTCTGCCCCTAGGGCTCGCTGAAGCCAGCTGTTGCTTGTTTGATATGATTTAGGACTCAAAACCAGCCACTCATATGGAAAAGCAGCTAGGGTGGCCCCTTAAGTTGGTGGGGTAGAGCCTCTGTGGATCTCCACAGTGTTAGCCAGGTTGATGGAGTCTCAGATATGGTACCAGCCTACGGCTCTGTGGGGGAGGGCTCAGCACAGGGCAATGGTCTCTGCTTGCCCCAATGTCAGACACTTCAGTTTCTCCCTGTATACCACTGGTGCCCTTCAAGCTGTCACCCCAGTGCTGGACCTCAGAGGGAGAGTGTCCTAGTAGGTGAATCTGTGTGTGGGTTCCCCAGGATGAACTGTTTGAGGCCCCAGCAGCCAGCCTTGTCCACCATTTCAATCCCTGCTGGTATTTGCAGCCAGAACTTGTGGGGCCTTATCTTCCTGGCACTGGAACCCTGGGCTGGGGGGCCTAGTGTGGGTTCAGGACTCCTCGCTCCCAAGATATCCCTCCTGGATTTTTATCCACCTGGGTGTAGGGCCAGCCCATTCCACATCTGTGCCCCTTCTCCCAGTCTGGATGTATGTGGTTTCTTCAATTCCATAGTTGTCAGACTTCTATTCAGCTCCATTTCTGACAGTCCTGATGATGGCTGTTCTACATTTTAGCTATAATTTTGATGTGGTTGTGTGAAGAGGTGAGCCATGTCCTCCTAGGTCACCATCCTGACCAGACGTCTTATTAAATTTAGGTGATAATCTCAAGTGGGCTGTCAGCACTGCCCTGCAAAGCTCTGTTTTCCCAAATCAGTTCACTCCTTATTCTCCAAGAAAAAATTTCATACCTTCTCCTCTCAGATTTCCAAGATCTCTTCTTCCTTTTTCACTCTTAGATGACAATCTCATTTCTTATTTCACTGAAAACCCTGAGAGAGAAATTTCTCATCTTCCTATTTGTAATTCGACTCAGTATCCACACGTTCCTGTCCCTATCGCTGAAGTATACAACCTGTCTCCTATGCCCGCTCACCCCAACTTGAGGCCAGCCCCTGCACTAGAGAGCTGGATCCCTTTCCCTCTCACCTTCCTCAAGAATCCTGTCCTACAAATCACTGCAAGAGCATACTTCATACGGAAAATACAGAGAAGTTCATGGCCAAGCGAAGAAAGGAAAAGGAGCAGGATGAAGTTGAAGAAAGAAGCTCTAGGAGGTTGGGGTGCAGAAGAAAAACATTCACTAGAAAATTGTTTTGGGTCCAGTTGATTTGTGTATTTATGGTATCACTTACTTTGTAATTTTTGTCTCAGAGCAAACATTCATTTTGTGTAAATTTCTAATTGCCCGTGATGTAGAGACTGATGGGGAAAGTATGGTGGGTTTGATTTTTATATCAAATCATCAGGCATAGAGAAATATCTTTTAGAAGTGTTAAAATAAATATTCCTACTGTATATTTAAAATAAAAAAATAGAAAAAGAATATTGTCTTAAAAGTATTTTCTTTATACCATTAAAGTTTTCCTTTCTGCCAGATCCATACCATAATGTCTTAACAAGACCTTCCCTTAGATAAAGATAAAATGCAGAAATCTGGATAGGTCTGGCATGGTAAGATTCTAGATGATGAGAATCTCCCCTGGCTGGTGTGACTCAGTGGATTGAGTGCCAGCCTGCAAACACAGGCTTGCCTGTTCATTGTGGGCCAGGTCCCCTGCAGGGGGTGCTCGAGAGCAACCACCCATTTATGTTTCTCTCCCTCTCCTCCTCCCTCCCCTTCTCTCTAAAAATAAAGACATGAAATCTTCTTTAAAAAGTGAAAAGAATTAATAAAAAAGATTCTAGAGGAGAACCTTACAACATCTAAAAGATTCTATTTTTTAAGTAGAATGATAGGTATCAAGGAGTTCATTTTAAACATTCTTGCCTTTCTCACAAAAATGGTGCTGAAAACAAAGGAAGCCTGTTGCCTTTCCCAAAGTTGAAGCCAAAGCAAAGGCTTTGAAGGTCAAGAAAGCAGTACTGAAAGGTGTCCACACACTGTGCTCCGAAGGCAGCCTAAATATCCTCAGAGGGGCGCCCCCAGGAGAAACAAGATGGACCACTATGCCATCATCAAGCTCCCCCTGACTACTGAGCCAGCCAGGAAGGAGACAGATGACAACACAGCTGTGTTCCTTGTGGGGGTCTAGACCGACAATCACCACATCAAACAGGCCGTGAGCGGCTCTGTGACACTGGAGCGCTGAGGTCAACACCCTGGTCAGGCCTGACGGAGAGAAGAGGCATGTGCTCTACAGCTCCTGACTACGATGCTTCGGACGTTGCCAATAAAACTGGGATCATCTAAACTGAGTCCAGCTGGACAACCATAAATGTAAATTTTTCGCCATAAAAAATTCTTAGACACATATATATTCCTTCATAAAAATGAAAGCAATAATTCTTCTCTTGATCCTAAGTCCTTCTAAAGGTGAGCACCCCACAGCTGTGCCTCCTGTAAAGAAAGATGCCTCAGCGAGCTGTCCCTCAGGAGTGCACTGTGCCTTTCCCTTCTCCCGCTGTCCCCCGGGGATGCTTTACGTTTCCTTTTCTCTCTCCTAAACCCTAAGGGCTTTTTTTTTTTTGCCTCTGTAACTTGTTTCCTTAGCCCATTTCTTTCTTTCTTTTCTTTTTTTAAAAAGATTTTATTTATTTATTTTCAGAGTGAGGGGAAGAGAAGGAGGGAAACATCAATGTGAGAGGAAAAACATCAGTTGGCTGCTTCTCACACCCCCCAAACCAGGGACCTGGCCTGCACCCCGGGCCTGTGTCCTGAGTGGGAACCAAATCAGCAGCCTTTCAGTTCATAGGCTGGTGCTCAGTCCACTGAGCCTCGGCAGCCAGGGCTCCTTAGCCATTTCTTCTCCAGCTCACTTTTACTACCTCTGTCACTTTCTAAATAAACTTTCTCTTATAATTTGAAAAAAAAGTGAAGCAAATTTCTTCCAGCTCCTTAAACCATTCTCTATTAAACTTTCTCCAGTTGTGCTTTTGTACCGCCTGGTCTGTTTGAACTACTTCCGTCAAGGTCATCAACAAACTTTATCTTTCCAAAGCCAATGATTAATTCTCTATTCCTTTTTCAATCAAGCACTCAAAAACATATGATAAAACTGATCACCCTTTTTGTACAAATACATTTCTTCCCTTGATTTTGATATAACAATCTGTTTATGTCACTGCATTTTCTCGGCATGCCTAAATACTTAGTGTCCCCAAGGATCGGTCCTTAAAACTCTTCACTATATACTCACTTCTGGACTCTTCTCCAGGCCCATGGCTTTAAATACCATCTCAGTCTCCAATTTGGACTTGCTCTCTAAGCTGCAGACTTGGATGTCTCCACGTAGGGATTAATGGGAATTTCAAACCCAGGAGCACTCTAGGCTTCTGGTCCACTCCTCCACTAACTTGTTTTTCCTCTTCACTTGCATAGGCCAAAAACTGAGAACTAGTATTAATTTCTGTATTGCCTTCAAACTCCACGCCTAATTCATTAGCGAGTGCTGCCTGCTGAATCTGACTGCTTCTACTACCTGTTACCACCGTATTTGCCCAAGTCCCCATTACCTCTAAAAATATAATAGCCAGTAACTAATCTCTCTGCTTCTACATTTATCTCCTTAGAGTGCTTCTTTAATCTATAAGGACAGGGATTTTCTAAAAACATAAATCTGCTCTTATTTCTTATTTCTTTCTAGCGGCCTTCCCCCAGTTAGACAACGATGTAAACATCTCACCATGGACTACTAGGCCATGTATGACCTGGCTCTGGGTTGCCTGCCCAACCTCCTTTCCTACCAC
>PVKM010025715.1:8295-19850 GCA_004027735.1 Carollia perspicillata | reverse complement strand
AAATTAGAGTAATTGAATGCATGGGTGACAGACTCCTTATCTGAAACCCAGGTGAATCTTAGGGCAGCCCTGTTGAGAGAGAAGTAAAGTAATCACCATAAAAATGAGGCATCGGGATATACCATTGTTTCTTATAAGTCAAGATTACCCAATAAATTCATCATTGAAGGCACTGATAACTGACATTTACCATTTTTTTTGAATACTTGCTGTGTGCAGGTGCCATGGTGACAACTTTAGGTAAAATTGGCTCTTTGATAATGACAAATATCTATGCAGCTGGTATTATTATTTCTATTCTACAGGTAAATAAATTTAGTCTCTATCCTAAATATTGAAAAACTTGACCAGAACCATAGAGTAGAACACAAATCTGTCAGATATGAACCACTGCCCTTTACCATTATAGTACACTGTCCTTTACAGCAGTGGTCCCCAACCTTTATAGCACCAAGTTTCGTGGAAGACAATTTTTTCCCATGGACTGGGGTGGGGGGATGGCTTCAGGATGATTCAAGTGCATTACATTCAAGTTCACTTCCTGCTGTGCTACCTGGTTCCTAACAGGCCAGTACCAGTACTGGTCTGCTGCTGTGAGGTTGGGGATTTCTGCTTTACATATACTAAAAATCTACAAACAAAGGCAATAAGGAGATGGAAAGGAGACTGGAAGAAGCACAATGCAATTGGAGCTTTTCAAGTCTGGAATCCCATGAGGCATATAAGTGAGTATTTAGAAGTGAGGGAATGTTTACTAGAACTAATGAGGGAGTGTCCCCATGCCTGGAGAGAGGATGGTTCTGGGAAATTTCCACAATTGAGGAACTAGGAAACCATTATTTTTCCAATGGGATGACAAATGATTAGTGATCTGTCTCAATTTGGCTTATTTGGTTATTGGTTGACCTGGGGCTATACTCAAGAAAGATACAAGAGTAGGATATAAAGTAAAACAGGAAAATAACATGAAATATAATTGATAAAAGGAACTAAAGAAAGAGATAGTAGCTCCAAAGACATCTCATAAAGAAAAAGAGAAGCTGATCTGGGATTCAGACAGAGGCAATTCCCCCATCAATGCATTCCCAGTAATTTTCATTTGTCTACACAAATGCACATCTGTGAGTCTGAGTCTTCACGGATGGATATAGGGGGGTGGGTCTATAGCAATGCTTGTAATCTTATCCAGGTTGAATCCACAAGAGATAGGGGAGTGGTACTACTTACACTGTTTTCTCTCCCACAGGATTACAATTTTCTCACTTTTCTCAGTTCTTATTTTATCTTATCGAGTTTGCTCCAAATCCTGTAACACAGTACGTCTCAGTCTTTAACATGCTTATGAATCATTTGGGAAATATTGTTAAAGTGCAGATTCTTTTTTAGTAAGTCTGAGGTAAAGTCTAAATTTCTGTGTTTCTAACAAGCCCCCAAGGGTTGTAGTTGTCCCAGTGTGAGTCATGAGGTTCTAAAAAAATAAAATCATCGTAGCACAAGAGAATGAGGGTTATAATTTTCTCCCAAGAAAACAACATTTGTCTGTTTTCCCACTTCTGCTTTGTCACTATACCCCATTTTCTATATATTCTAATTCATGGCTAAGTCTGAAGAAGGGATAGACAGTAGGTATCATGCTAAATCCCAGGCCTGTTGTCCTCCCTCTCTTCCCAGTGTCTGCTTTCTCTCCTCACCTCCTGTCTTGGTCTGATCCCAGCTGGATGCTGGACTTCCTTATTCTCCAGAGGGAACTCCACTGAAGCAGCTGCTTCCTCCTCACAAGTATCACCAGTGTTCTTATAGAATTATTAGACTCTAGTGCTTGGAATTGAACATGAGAAATCAGCTGGCCTAACCTTCTACCCTCATAAAGTGAATATTTGAAGCATTCAAATGGAGAAAGATGCCTAATTTTCTCACCCAGATTACCATAATTTCTATTTTCCCCTGAACTATTCATATTTTCAAATATCACAGTGGGCCTGGTTCAGTTCAAGGCTCAGTCATGAAGACCATATTTGGATTACTTTGGTTCCAGGTCAAGCATTCCAATTTCACACATTTATTCCATGATCTGCTAATGCTATCAAATGACACATAGTTTTATTTTTTCCCTTTGTTTTTCTCTTTCAACACACTTATTTAATGGGTCCAAAATGGGTGATTAGACCATAAAAACATGTGGTGTCCTAATTGGATTTTGAAAATGTGTAAACATGACCCTTCAATGGCTTTCTATTACCATCTGGACCAAATATAAACTTCTGACCACTGATTCCATCTCTCCTCCACCTACCCCACCCTTGTGCCCCTCTCATTTGTGACTTCTTCTCCAGGTCCCTAAGCTGATCTTCTTTTTCAAAATCCTTTTTTTAATTTCTGCCTCAAGACCTCTGCCTGAACTAGTCTACAGTTCAAAAGGAGAAATAGCCCTGGCTGTCATAGCTCAGTGGATTGAGCACAGGCCTGTGAAGCAAAGGGTCGCTGGTTCAATTCCCAGTCAGGGCACATGCCTGGATTGCATGCCAGGTCCCCAGTAGGGGACACATAAGAGGCAACTACACATTTATGTTTCTTTCCCATTCTTTCTCCTTCCCTCTCCCTCTATCTAAAAATAAATAAAAAATATTTTTTAAAAAGGAAAAACAAGTGTCTGCCCTTCATTATGTATACCTCTCAGAAAGGGTTTTAGATTTCAGCTCAAGATGGATACCTTAAGGAATATTTCCAAAGTTAAATCCATGCATTATTAAGTCCACGGTGATTTATAATTTACTACAGTGTGTTCCAATCATTTAATCATAATTTTTTTACTCATGTATGCTTATGTGACTTGTTGAGTCATTTATAAATAGTAACTGCATGCTTCTTCCATGTTGAGTAATAATCCAGGTGCTGGGGATCACAGTGAACAAGTTGTCAAGGTTTACATTCAGATTTGGAAAGGTGGATAATGAGCAATTTGCAAGTAAATAAACAATAATTGCAGATACTGGAAAATGACTTACTATTGCTTGGTTTGAGGCTAGAGGGGAAGTAGTCAGCTTACCTTTGATTTGAACACTCTCCCTCTGAATGCACTTTACAAAACCTTCCATGTATTGAGCAAACACTTGACTCGTTTTATTTAAATGTTCACATTAAAGTTTGCATGCAAATAAAACAGGTTTGACATGTTTCAAGATAAGGTTTTTGCCCTGCCAGTGTGAATCAGTTGGTAAGAGCAGCATCCTGTAAACCGAAAGGTCACAGGTTTGATTCCCTTTCAGGGTACATGCCTAGACTGTGGGTTCAGTCCCTGGTTAGGTTGTATATAAGAGGCAACTGATCGATGTTTCTCTCTTACATTGATATTTGTCTCCCTTTATTTTCCTCTCTATAAAATCAATAAGCATGCCCTCAGGATAGGATTAAAAGAAAGAGAGAGAGAGAAGTTTCTTCACGAGACCAATCATACCCAGAAAAATATCACTGAAGTCACTGGCCACTGATTTTATTGGTGGGAAAGTGCCCTTCTGTAGTATTTAGTACAGACCAGATTTTTACAACATTGAATTTCTCATTAGTTTCTCAATTTTTAATCAAACTCATATGGGGTATTTGTTAAAAAGGTATACCCACAATGACTCTGGTATGGTTGACATTTGGACCCATAATAAAACACTGTGCTATAACACTGATGACAATCAGGACACTGAGATAAATGGATGGGTGAATAGATGGATGGGTGGATGGATAGATGGAAGGATGAATGAATGGACGCATGGATGAAATGAAGGATAAATGCATAGATAGAATCAAAGAATTCTAGGGTTAAGTTAGTAGCCAGATTCTAATCAAGTGGGTACATGATATAATATATGTATCATGACTCTAACTTTATCTGTCCTGTGGCCCTCTGCCTATCATTTGGGATGGTAAGCTTAGTTGGGTCTCCTTCCTCTAAATATCATGAAGAAAAGTTCTTTGACCTCTAAGTATAAAAATTATCATGAAGATGAATAATTAAAATAGGCTGTATAAAATGTAACCTTTTATTCAATTTCCCATAACATTATATAAATTACATTTTTAGAACAGCATTTTTTGCAAATAAGTCACTTTTAATCTAATTCAGTCTCTCTAGTATAAGAGGATATTTAATACCATGGGAAACAAAGAAACCTTTGCATTCTAACAAGGCCCATCAAGAATCCATCATACTCAAAAGCTATTTTTTATAAATCATGAAAAAGAAGGAGAAGAAAGAAGAAGGAGGAGGAGGAGAAGGAGAAGAAATTCATTAGGACTAGACACTATAACTCAGGGTGACTGAGAGGCCTCAGGAAGGTTTCACTGCTGTCAAGCACACTTCCCCAGTCTAGGGAATATGGTAGGAGAGGTGCTTAGCAAGGGCCCTGTGGCAGCTACAGTATATTAGTTCCAGTCAGTTTGTACCCCTAACTAAACGACAGAAAAATGTTTTCCCTTCCAAACAAAAGTGAGGGGGCTCCAAGAGAGTCATTCATAAAACTAGGGTACTTGGAAAAAAAGAAAATAGCATTTATTCTCCAACTGGAAGCCTCTTGAGCTTCCAAAGTTGTCAGATCCTTTCTCAAGATGTCTCCATAACAGAGTAGATGCTAAAGTCCTTGGAAGAGCTTGAGGTGCTGCCCTGAGGGATGGTAAGACATGTAGGACTATGCTATGTACGGCCTTATTTCAGTCTAGAAATTTCTGAAGACATGAGTAATAGAACTCGGAGGGACTATGGCAGAAAATGCTTGAGAAGGACAGGGTGAACCCCGAACCCACCTAGTTATCTTCCATGCTTGGATGATGAAAATAAAACCACAGACTTTTATTGGCTCCACATGAAGGAGCCAAAGCATTAGTGAAGAAACTAGAGACATGAGATTCCTCCAGGATGGTCACACAGGGCTAATGGCAAACAAAGCTACATTGGAGAGGGTAGATAAAGCTTAAAAACATGCATACACCACATATGTGGAAACCACCAGTAGCAGATGGAACCAGGAAGAAATCAGATAATGTCCTAAGCTACCTTCAACCCAAGAGCAAGAAGACACTTACCGAAGGCTTTTTCTGAGTCACCTAGTCCTCTTTCAGGCTTCTGAAGATCTGGGTCTAGAGCAGGGATGCCAAACTCATTTTCAGCAGGGGCCATATCAGCCTCACAGTTGCCTTCAAAGGGCTGAACGTAATTTTAGGACTGTATAAATGTAACTAGGGGCAAGGAGCTCAGTTCTGCCACTGGGTAGAAACAAGGTGCCGGGCCAGATAAAACAAGATGGAAGATTATTGTGTTTGCCACCTGTGGTCTAGAGGAAGGGGGGATAGCATTGATCCAGAAGCCAGATCTTACCCCCACCCTTTTTCTCAGCAGCCAGAGTCACAGATCTAGCTGTAAATTGGATATGCAATTAAGGGTTTAAATTAAGCCACACTAAGTTTTAATTACCAAATGTGACCAGGGAGTTATGGAATATAACCAAGATTTTGTTTAGGGAAGAGAAAATAGTAGCTTCTACATAGCACTATTGAATACGGAGATATTTAAAAATACATACAACTATTTTATTTTTCTTTGGATCTCATTTGTATTTCCTTCAAGATCCCAATGTCATAGAGGCCTGTACTTAAAGCAATTTTCATGTTCTTATGGTCAAATAATCCAAGAATGTTAATTTCCCTTTTCCTTTTTATACTTTTTGCATATTTCCGGGATTGCATAATGTAGTTTCCCTCATTGATCACCTCATATTAAATTTGTCATCAAAAGTTCAAAGTCAAGTACTTGGTCATTTTCAAGAGAATCTACATGGCATTGAAGACTACATCTCTAGAATGCCAGGATTTAATGACACATCAAAGCACTGCATCCACTTCCCCTGGGTGATATTCTAAGGAGGGCATGCAACAGGAACAACACTCCAGCCAGATTCTTAGAGGACTGCATAAGCTCCCATTCTGAGTATACACTTATGTCTACCCTTGTTTACATATAACCACACTTAAATATACTTAGTTTTACTCTGAATTAAGAAGGCCTTGACTCACTGTAAAATGATCTTTAAAAAGCCTGTTTAATGAAGGCAATCTCAATTGAACAAACAAGGTTATGTAGACTAATCAGTAGGATAATAATAAGTCAGGTTTACTAGTGCACAGTGACTCAACAAAGGAGATCCACTCTTTATATTCACATATTGATTATCATGCCAAATCTTTGTCTTATTGTTACCATATTTAAAATGAGAAGAACATAAATTTTAGAATAAAATAGTATTTTTCCTGCTCCTTAATTTTAAAAACAGATTATGAATCTTTAAGCCTAATATTTTTCTATATTAATGAAATAGTTTTTTACAGGAACCTCACCGAGGCCCCTCTCCTTTAAATTTATGTCAGCCATATAACAAACTAATAAAGATGTATGTTATATTACGTCCCTTCACTTCAGCAGATAATGAAACTTTCATAAATCATTTCACAATCTTGAAATACATTCTTCAATCAGCCAAGACATTCAATCAATAAATATCATTCCATATGATCATTACAATTACTACCAAACCATGTGATCTTATAATGTGTGTGTGTGTGGGGGGGAGAACAAGAAGCGTGAATTTTCAGGATGGGAGCAAATATTTTAAGGCAGAAGGATTTTCAGATAGACTAGCCAGATTGTATGTAAATTCATTCATATCTGCAACTCTTTATCATTGTCTTAATCCTGAAAATCAATGACCATCATTTCCTTGAGAGTCTGAAACCTGAAATAAAAGTTTTTTCTTTACTACCTTTGCAAAAGTGCTTAATTTTCCATAAGAACTCACTATCTTGACCTGACTCCTGGAATTCAAGGGAAAGGTGGAAAGCTGAGTCCAATAAATGAATAATGTTCAGGAACTTCAAACTTCATTATTTCTGATGCAAACCCAATGCTTTTTTCATTGTAAAAAGAAAAAAAAAGGTGAGGGTATTTTGCGTTCAAGTAGCTCTTTCAAAGAGGAGAATGAGAGTGTACACTCCCCTTTACCCCGGTGAAAGCCTCACATTCTATATCTTGTTGGCTCAGAGTGTCTTTGTTTTGAGTCCAGCCCCTGGTTGAAGGTCAGCTAATGAAAGAGAGAATGAGGTTCAAATTCTTTAATTAGTTTTGTCAGTGATTCTCTATGGTTGGCAATAAAAGTAATACTTTCTAGGAGATCAGGTTCTCGTACTGGAACTTTTGATAGGATAAAGCCCTTGAAAGGCCAAGATCATTTTCAGCCCATTATTCTGGTCTGTCTCTGAACTCGGCTTTTTGCTAAAGAGCCTTGGAGCCAAAATTATTATGTCATCCCACAGGCACCAATAAGAATGTCTCTTTGATATTAATGCACAGAGACCTGCTATCTTAGAAGGACTTCATAAAACAGTGTACTCTATAAGCCAATTGGGAGAAAAAACATTGTTTGAGAATGTTGTGAATGAATGTTGCAGCCTGGGATCCAGATTTCTCAGAATGCTTTGAGGTCAAGTCCTCCAAAGTGAAAAGATAAAAGAATGAGGGCAACTCACCAAAGATGTTAAAACTTGGTGAGAAGCCAATATTGAAGGCAGGGAGGGGAAAACCAAAAACCTTTCACAGAAATACCTTTGGAATGACTATGCCCTTTCCTACCAGCAAGTTGTAGTCTCTAATCTCTATATAGGTCCTTTTAAGGTTGACCACATAGCTGGGTAAGAAGGCAATAATCTTAAAAATATGTAACTTCATGAATATGGTCATATGAAAAGCAGGCAATTGCAAACTCAGGCAGAAAATCCCACAAGAAAAAGTGACCATGTCTTTCCAGCTCATGGAGCTGCTGCAGCCTGTCTAAAAGGGACTATACCCTCTATCTCCTCAGTGAGTCATTTCTGTTCTCCTTCTTTGGGGAATACCCAGCTCCCTCCTGATGGAGAATATTTTACATGGGGGCATGGGGCATAAGGCAAGGAGAAGGTGTCATATTGATATCTAATTGTATAAATCTTGGGCAGCTTGACTTTCCTCTGTAGGTCTATATCAACCCAAATCATACATCCAGTTGAGGGGAAAACATTTTCTTTCTTTACCAAATCTCCTCCTTCTAACTTTACTCTCCATGAAAAAAAAAGGGCAATTCCTTATGAGTATTACTTTTCTGATTTTAGGCACGAAGTGATTCTCAAAACCATTTTGAATCCATATCATACTCACCACAGGAGAAACTCAAACATCAAGATGGAAAACAAGAGCAAAGAGCGAACATAGAAAGTAAACATGTATTTACCACTTTTTGAGCAAATGTTCATCAATATCTGCTTCTCCGATTGGAAATATGTATATTATGCTATATTTCAAGGCCATGTTCATTGACATCATTAACAAGAAGACATCTCTAATTGAACTTGCCTACCATATCTTGGGAGCTTTCTTCCCAATGGAAGGCATCAGGCACTTGTTTTAGTCAGAATATTGAGTAATTTCTTTTCATCAGGGTAATGTACTACATGCATAATTTGTAGAATGCTCAACTGTATGATGACTTTTCCATGTTATCATCTGGTGTTTAATTTAGCACCCTGGGGGAATGTTCCCAGAGGTAAGGAAGGACAGAAGTTGCAGGGTATATGAGTATCTTCATGTGTCCTGACAGCTGCCCCCTCTCATACCCTGCCTTCTGGGCATCTGATGATATCTGCAATGGTTGCTTCTAACACAGTGGTATTTGTGATTTTGCTCATGATGTTGGCTATTGCTGATGTCTGCACATCAGGCTGGCCTCTTGGCTGTAACAGTTATCTCCCAGTGCCCCAATTCTGCAGCAGGGTTTGAAGTTCTTGTGCTGGATTTTTTCAATTATTTCTTCTGCTCACCCTACTTAGGATTGCTCAAACAATAGCAAATAACAATAAGCCTGTCTTAAATTTGCCAAAAGAAATTATCTGGGACTTTTCAGAAGCCATATTCAATTTATGAACAAATGAAATGGATGTTCTTGACCAACCATGACAATAAGCAAATGGCCTATGTATTCAGGGCCTGAAAGAAGTTGAGGCAATGAGCCTAATGAGAAGCATTTAGCAAATCAAATGAGAATCAGACAGAAGGCCTAATGAGAAATTTAACATGCTCTGCCTCTCCCTCCTCTTTTGTTCAGTTTTCATGGGAATCTTTGTTTGGGGAGCTCAGTGTACTGACTACAAGCTGATGCATATGGCCTTAGTGGCACAATCCAAGAAACAATACAAAGACATGAAGAGATGGCCAGGGATGGGGAGAGTGGAACTTGAAAAACACACCCAAAAGTCATGATAATACAGCAGGTGGGTTTTTATTTTACTTACATTTTAATCGTATCTATGATTTTTTTCTGAATACAGTTTAGTTATACATAGAGCTATTTGTAATGATACAATAAGCAGACAGAGATTTCAATTGCATTACATCACTGTTCAGAGGGAAATACAGATAAGAAAAGCATGTTGTGCTATTTCTGTGGCTGACTGTTGCCATTCAGAGAGCAATGATTGGAATGTAGGTGTTGCACAAAGGAAGATACCTGGAATAGTCTCCTTATGAAGCAACATTCCTTGGAACACTAGGTGTTTTCATTTGTTGACCTTGCATGGAGTGCGCAGCTAGAGAGGTGGCTGTCAAATGATAGGTTGGGCTGGGCTGAATGTAGGCACAGGAACACAGACCTTACTGAGTTATAGCTCTGAATCTGCCTTATGTGTGCCAGAGCCAGGCAAATGAAATATGTATAGGTCTGTGCCACTGTTTGAAATTTTGTCTGACCCATGTATTTAATAGTTTATGAGTATAAGTTAGTTGCGAGAAAAATAAGTAAAATTTCTTTCTTATTCGGCTTCAAAGTACAAGAAATCTACATTGGCCCTTCTTGCCTGCCTATCAAATAACATTCTCTCTTGCTGTACATACTCTGTTTTATTTGCCCAAATATGTGATTTAAATGAAATTTTCTCCTTATATAAATGTATTTATTTGTTTGTTTCTATAACTCTTCTTTTGGTTGTCAGTGTCCAGCTTCTACTTGCCCACCTGTATCTGAGTTAGAGATCTGAAGGTGAATCATACAGGCTTCCTCCTTTGTGGCGCTGCCTAGTGGTCTCACATGGCAATACAATTGTCATCAGTCAAATGATTGAAGCCTTAGATGTCAGAATATTATTGCATAGGATAGTAGGGGGAGGATAGGGATAAAGTAGTAGTATACCAACATTTATAAGTTCCAGGTATTAGGCTCAGAATTTACAAATTTTAGCTCTTTTAAACTCTGCAAAAACTCTATGGATTAGATATCATTCTCTAAATTCTGCTATTCATATTAGCTAAAATTCATTGAATGTTTCTCTTTAGCAGAGCCCTGTGCTAGATGCTTTATATACGACTAGCTTATTTTTCCTAGTAATAAAACTACAAAGTGTGAATTATGTGGTATTTTGACTTTAACTGTTATAGGATCTCTAATTGGCACCAGCCCATACTTGCTGTGTGACCTTAAATAAATTACTTAACTTCTCTATGACTGTTTTCTCACTTATAATAGCACATATATCATAAAGTGAACACTTCTAAATTATTTTAAAAAGTGTTTGACACATAGTAAGCATTCAATATGCCAGCTTGTATTATAATTAATAATAGTAGCTACACCTCCTGCCCCAGTATAGCTAAAGATTGCTAGACAAAAACAAACAAATGAACAACCCACTATACTGACCAGCCTCATTCATTTTGTGCTCATATATCTCAAATAGACACTTAACAGTACCAAGCAGCCCTACATGTATTTCTTTATCATGCTCATGTTTAGATTTCCCCAAACAACTGTTTCCTACCCTGCTGTTCTCATTTCTTCTATAACACAACCACTCTCACTCTCAGCTTTTGACCTTGCCTCATTATTGAGAAAATAAGCAATTAGCTAGAAGATTTTTCATCCCACCCCATCATATTTGCTGACATACCTGTTCTCTGCCCTCTGCCTTTTGATACGGGATAAAGTTTCCATCACCATTAAATGGTAACTGTTTCAATTACACGCCTGGATGTAATGACATCCCAGTCTTTTCAAAAATTTGGCTCCTGTCTTTGCTAGCTAAATCACCAAATTCTCCATTTCTACTGGATCACTGCTATCAGTATACAAACATACACCCTTAAAATATTCTGCCTGAGGATGCACCCACCTCTATCTGACATCCCATTCTCTATTCCCCTTTGTTCTAGGTAGAGTGGGGAGGAAAAACATTCCAAAAAAAAACGCTCCGTTTCCACTATATCCTTGAGTCTGCCTTTGTCTGGCTCACTCATGATCACCATGAAACCAAATCCATTGGCAGCCTCTTTCTCCTCACTTTACTTCTTAGCAGGAGTTAATGTATCTTCTCTGAGATTCCAAGACACCATGCTCTCCTGATTCCATTCCCCCTTCACTTGCCTCCTCTGACTGACCTTTAAATGTTGAAGTGAAAGCCCCAGAGCTCCATCCTAGCCCTTTTCTGTTCTCTATCTGTAT